>CAJHQQ010001315.1:0-102967 GCA_905132885.1 Moricandia moricandioides
GACGCTGGTATATATATCTACCACTAAGTTTCGTCCCGACAAACTACACAGATGGGCCTGGGATATCCCCAGGTTAATCAAAAAAAAAAAACCTACAAAGCTAAAAAGACCCACTTGCTCCACGGTTTCAGTTCGTCCAGCGATAGATATTTCTGTCCCAAATACACTTTAGAAACTGGAAATTTGCTTCTCCTCCAGCAACATGCGTCTTAAGTTGTAAAGATATGAAATTTTAAAAATATGTCCTAATAGATAACATACTCTTTTATCTTTGTTCATGTTTGCTTGTGACGATGAGAGTTTACATAGTCAGAATTAGAGTATATGTTTAATTAATCGAACGCAAACGTAAAGAGTTGGTGGGAGAGTGGTTTTGCATGAATTAAATTTTGTGGTGATTCAAGCTTCGATAAACGGTTTGGGATTAGATTGGATTATGGTGATGGGTTAAGGCAATAAGGTTAACAAATTCAGTTTCGCTGATAATGATATTTTGATGCCGATCGTGATTCTCACGCCGAAGGAGATGGGCTTAGTTTGCGTGTTCGATTTATCCTGTCCACGACCACGAGATTAAGCGAATGAGAATATTTAATTCTACCAAAAATTTGATACCACTTTTCAAATTTACTTTTTAATAAATAATTATTTTCAAAAATAATTTAAATTTATAATGAAAATAGACTAAACTATTTTTTTCTAAATATTTATAAAATATTTAAAAACTCAATTTCATCTCTTTAACACTAAAATCTAAAAAATAATCACTAAAATGTAAATCCAAATATTAATATATTTTTGATTAAGTGTAATTTTGAAAAATAGTATTTAACTTATGTTATTTTTTAGAAATTTCTCTTAAACTAAATATCTTCTCTTTAAAAAAAAATGAAAAAGAAATGTCTCCTCTTTTATGCCTCCTTTTCTCTTTCTCTTTCTCCGGTCACTTCTAACTTCTAAATCCACCTTTTAGCTATATGGATTCGCTATAGTGTGGTCTCTATCATTGTTTAGATGGCTTTTGTGAGTCAAAATAGCTTGTAACTTTCAATCTTTCAGATTTGTACCTAACTTCTGATTAGGATACTAATGGTTGAGGATTTAAGATTCCATTTGTGGATGTTTAAGGCTTTTATCGTATTCTCTTGAAACTATATCTTAGCTTCTTCTGGAAATAATTTTCTGTCTCACTACTTACTTTGGTTACATTGTTTAGAAGGAAGAGATTTGAGGTATTGCCAAAAGTTGTAGGCTTGATAGAGCCTTATCGAACAGCTTATAGGCTGAATTATTTCCTATTGGACGTTGCTCTTACCTCAATTTCGGAGGATTAGACCACAGACCCGTTATCACCTTCCTGGAACCAGAAACAAGGAAAAAGAGAAGACTCTTCCGGTATGATAGGAAACTGTGCAAAAATGAGGATGTAAGGAAGCTTATAGCCAAAGCTAAAATGGAGACTCAGTGGAGATTAAAATTGCAGCTTGCAGGACCGCCATCTCCAAATGGAATCGAGCTTACAGCATAAACAGTCAAATCCAAATCAATCAGGAAAAGAGTCGACTTGAGGAAGCAATGACCAGCTCTACACCAAATGAGTTACTGATTATGGAAATCAATAACCGGCTAAAGAAAGCGTATAGTGAAGAGGAGGACTACTGGAGACAAAGAAGCCGAACCCTATGGCTCGCGTTAGGAGACAGGAACTCAGGCTTCTTCGACGCCTCTACCAGACAGCGGCGAGCAATAAGCAAATTTTCGGTTATTGAAAATAATGAAGGAATAGCAGCAGTCTTCGAAGAACCTGAGATTATGAAAGTTATTTTGGACTATTTATTGACAATCTTTTCAAATCCAACAACACAGTGGCTACAGAAACAGTAGAAAAGGCAATCTCTCCAGCCATTACAGAGGAGGTAAACACGGGAATTTCAGCAGTACCATCTGACGAAGAAATAAAATCTGCTATATTCTCTATACACCCGGATAAGGCCCCGGGCCCAGACGGGTTTTCAGCAGGGTTCCTTAGAACAAAATAGAGTATGGTAGGCCCTGCAGTTTCACGGGAGATTAAGCTATTCTTCAGCTCAGGCGTATTGCCAAAAAAACATAAACCATACCCACATCTGTCTCATTCCAAAAATATTGGCTCCACGGCTCGTAGCGGATTACAGACCTATAGCTTTGACTACTGTATACTACAAATTCATCTCCAAGATTATCACAAGCGCCTACAACCCATTCTGGATTCAATCATTTCCTAGAATCAGTCGGCGTTTGTACCAGGACGAGCCATAGCTGATGATGTTATGATTACACACGAAACTCTCCACTTCTTGAAGCGATCCGGAGCTGGTAAACATTGCTCAATGGCAGTTAAAACGGATATGAGCAAATATTACGACTGCCTTGAATTGAGTTTCATCGAGGCAGTTCAACGAAGATTTGGATTCAACGATATTTTCTGTAACCGAGTAGTGAGCTGCATTACCTCTGTTTCTTATTTAGTTATGTTCAAATATGGGGAAGCGCATGGTTTTATCACTCCAGGGATCAGACAGGGTGATCCACTGTCCCCTTACATATTCATCTTGTGCAGCCAAGTACTTTCGGGACTTTGTGTGGCTGCTCAAAATCGTGGTACCCTCTCAGGCATCAGAGTGGCTCGCGGTAGCCCTCGTATAAACCACTTACTGTTCGCAGATGATATGATGTTCTTCGCTAAGACATCACAGAAAAGTGTGGATGCCCTAAAGGAAATCTTGGGTAAGTATGAGACTGCATCAGGACAAATGATAAGTGCTCCAAATTGTCTATCACCTTTTCCAAAAAGACTCCTCCTGAAGTGAAAAACAGAGTACACATCAGTTTGGGAATCACAAGAGGAGGGGTGGGAAAGTACGTCAGACTACTTGAACACTTCGGAAGGAGGAAGAAAGATCTCTTTACTTCTATTGTGGATCGTATCAGAAAAAAAAAGCTGCGAACTGGAGTACAAAGAAGCTCTTAAGCGCAGGTAAACTGGTCATGCTCAAGTCGGTATTTCTGGTTATCCCTTCATACTCTATGAATTGCTTCATGCTCCCTCTTAGTCTCATCAAGCGAATCCAGTCATCTCTGACAAGATTCTGGTGGGATGCAAACCCCGATAAACAAAAAATGTGCTGGGTCGCTTGGACAGATTTGGCAAAATCAAAAAGAGACGGCAGTTTGGGCCTTCGTGATATTGAAACTTTCAATGTGGCGCTTCTAGCAAAACAAAGTTGGAGAATTACCTAACTGCCTGCTTGTAATTTTTTTACTGGGAAGTACTGCAAAGACCAACCTTTTCTCAAGGTATCAACTTCATCTTCTATCTCACATTCGTGGAGAAGCATACTTTGTGGCCGAGATCTCCTGCTTGCAAATACTGGGAAAGCGATCGGAGATGGTAGAGACATTCTGATCTGGAATGAACCATGGATTTCACTACTGGTACCAACCCGGCCTATGGGACCAGCACCCATTGAGTCAAAAGATTGGCGAGTCTCAGAACTTATATGTAACTCATCAGGTGAGTGGAACAGAGAACTGATGTGTCTATAGAAATCTTCAACATAAGACCAAGCAAACTAGGGAAGGCTGGTTCTCTAATTTAGCTCCCAACAAAGGATGAGAATTTTAGCACAAAATCTGGTTATTACACAGGCATAGCTATAAAATATGTGAGGCTAAACCATAGTCCCCCCCCCCCCCCCCCCACTAAAACTGAGACTCACACTCTGACATTTGGAGAGGACTTTTCTCCCCCAAGATTAGAGTTTTCCTTTGGAAAATTATTAAGGGTGCTTTGCCACTGGGAGAGAATCTGGAAAAGAGAAGTATTATGACAAATACTAAGTGTATTCATGGCGGGCTTAGTGAGACAACAACACACCTCTTCCTCTGCTGCTGATTTTTTGTGCGCGTGTGGGAGATGGCACCTTTACTTCATCCGGAACTCATACTCACCGCATCAGACTTCATGAAAGCTTTGAAAGACTCTAAAAAGATCACTAATTTGCCACCCTCAGGTCTGGCTAATGGTCCGATGTTTCCTTGGATTTGCTGGACCATTTGGACAGCAAGAAACCAACTAATCTTTGAAAATAGAGTGTTTACAGCAGAGGAAACTTTGGCAAAGGCAATTGTCTTGGCTTGGGAATGGCAGGGAGCTCTGTTGCAGGTGAAATTACAGGATCTGTTAAGCCCAACACAGCAGACACGATCGGGGCCCAAATTTACGCAAAGGTTTAATACTGATGGAATCTACGTGCATACCGATGTGGCTTGGAAGGAAGACTCAAACAAGGCGGGGTTAGGATGGATTTTTTCAGATTCTTCAGGCCACACCATCTCGACGGACAACAAAACAGAGGATTTTGTTTCTTCTCCGCTTGTGGCGGAAGGTCTTGCTATTCGTGAAGCGATGTTCCAAGCAAGGCGAATTGGCTACACCAAATTGGACGCTCAGACTTTAGTCAGCGCTATCAACAGCAGAATTTCCCTTAAAGAGTTGTTCGGAATTATGGATGATATTCTTAGCTTGTCTCTTGAGTTTTCTGTTATCTTTTATGTTTACATTTCTCACACGAACAAGTCAGCTGTTGATGCCCTTGCGAAAGGTGCTCTGCTTGTTTCTTCTTTTTTTCAATTCTAATGAAGTAGTCGTTCAAAAAAAAAAGGTATTGCCAAAAGTGTTCACACTTTTATCTACACGAGTTCACCACTGCTTCTCAGCCACAAAAAAAAAAACAAGCAAGATTTTAGGATTCTTGATGAGTAGGGTAACAAACTTGATCACGTTGAAACTAGGAAACATATTGATACGGTAACAAACTTGATCACATCAGCAACTACATAACTAATTCTTGTCTTCCCTTTAACAAATTGAGGACTTTTACCTACGTCTTCCGGGTGACCAGAAATATCCGTGATGTTATGGTAGCTTCAAAGTAAGATAACCAGCAAAAATGCATCCTTACCGAACTGGAAGAATCACTATGACTCATGCAACCAAAAATAAGCCAATGGAACCAATAAAAAGTAGCTACCCATTTAAGCGCTCCTGGTTCAACACAAGTCAAATACTATTATAACACTATTTCTCTTTTTATCTTGCATCTAGATTTTTTAATTTGTCAGAAAATAAAGAATGCCCGCATGGATGTCGGAATCAAACTTTAGTGTATTTTAGATGATTATAGCTGATATTTAAACCTACTAGTTAACTGCAATCTTATCGGTTAATATTGTCAAGACAATATTTCCTACACAAATTTCACAATATTTAAATGTAGTTTCACTAACATTGAATTAAAAAAAACATCTTGCAAAATTAACGCAATACCGTTTCTCCGTAACATGACTAGTGGACCTTAAATCCAAAAATCAAAAGATAATGTAAATCGGATAATAATTTATGTATCCAGTTTCGTTTAAAAGCTTAAGTACCAAGTTTTTATCTATACCAAATCTACTCTATTAAAATAGAGTCCTATTTTTTATCTACTTACAAATAGTCTAGATTGAACCATTGCATTTAACTAAGTTTCCTATTATTTTTAATTTTACTTAACTTTATTATTAGTATTAAATATTACACTAACCTAAAATTAAGGAACTAGATAATTAATCTATTGTTTTTAAAATAATCAATTCAGTTTATATTAGCAGTAAATTTGAATAACTAATCAACTATATGTTATTTACTAATATAAAAATAATTATATATGCCTACAAATCCATATAAATATAAATTGTACTTTAACCCTAATGCAAGAAATAAATTCTTCAAAACTTTCACTAAATACATAATATAGCACTTATAGATAGAGTATTAAAATTATATATATATACACATATATACATATTTGATAAAATAAATATTAATAATTAGTTACTATGAATATTTAATGATACAATGGAATATATTATTGATATTTTTATGAGTATATTTTTATTGACTATTCCAAAACATGTAAAATCTTTATCAAAAATAAAATTAAGTGAAAAATATAACACACTTTAAGTTAGGCTTGGACCTTGGAATACATGTTGGATATTTTAAATTTTGGTTCTAATATATATCCTATCCTAGGTCTCATTATGGTAAATTTGTAAGTACAGATCGGATAACGTATTGGTTTTGGTTTTAATTTATACCACATCCTAAAATTCATAAAGTAACCATATATCATTTACATTTGGGTTATATTGGTTGGGTTCAGATATATCCAAAGTTAAATCCAAAATTTAAAAGCAAAACATAAGAAGTAAATACTTATTTATATATAATTAAATATTTAAAGTACTTATTTAAAACTTAATACTTATTTTTAGACATCATTTCAAAAAATATAGAATTGAATATTTGAAATACATATTTATATTTGTGATTATTTAGACATTCAGACCGGTGTTTTGAATTTTTTGGAGTTTTTCAGCTTTGGGTTACCCATTCGGGTTCGGCTAATAACATTTCGTATCGTATATCTTTTGAACCATCCTACAAGATCCATTCTGGTATTTCTGAAATTTTAGATTGAGTATGTACGTATCAGATTTTTTGGTTTGGGTTCGGTTTGGACTTCATGTTACATATTTTATGTCCAAGTTTACTTCAAATAAAAAAATAATTATATAAATTTTCATCGAAATTCATCCGCGCTTTAGCGCGAGTTAAAATCTAGTTTTAGTTAAAAAGAGTTTTTATCTATAAAGAGAAAGGAAAAATTAACAAATCAAACTAGCAATTTCAACTTTTTAGTAAATAACATAAGAAGCTGTTAGATTTAAAATAAACGCATAAGAAAAAATCATAAAAAAATATGAAGATACAAAGTAGGATTAAGAAGAACAAAGAATATGGAGATGAAATCAAATCAAAGGAATAAAAAGTTAAGAAGTACAAAGATCTAAATACTAAATGATAAAATAAATATGAGAAAAGGTAAAAATAGAAATATATAAATGTATACCAAATTACGTGTGTATATATGCAAGGAATTATATCTGTATGATACATCAAGTATTAAGAGCAACCACATTAGAGTATCAAATGGGGTTCATGGGTTTGGGTTCCTAGGCCCGAGAAACAAAAATAAATAAGAAAATGGGCTAATTTTGGTGATCCGTATCTTAGAAGTGAACCCGTATGATATCGGTTCAAGCCACGTGTCAACCACCCATTGGTTTCGCCATCTCGGCTTGAGGACGGCGAATTACGGGTTGCTCGTGAGAGAGATCATTTTCTCTTCTTTCTGAAAAAGCTAGGGTTTCAGACTCTCTGAGGTGATTCGCGTGCGACGACGACTGCCTCTACGATTCTCCATCAAATCGACGACGGGCTGTCTCCTCGACGAACCCAGGTCAGTTTCAAGACGATTTACGGTTTAAATATGTCGATTTTTGGGGGTTTCAAATTCGATTTGGGGGCTTCGAAAAATCGATTTGGGGGTTTCTCAATCGGTTTGGGGGTTTTGAAGTAGGGTTATAAAATCGATTGGGGGGTTCCGTTTTATTGTTGTAAATCGTCATGAGGGATCGATTTAGGGTTTCGATCTCCACTTGGGGGTTTTGTAAATAGCTTTCAAAATCAATATGTTCTAATGAATTGTCGGTTATGGTACAGATGGATCCTTCGGAAGAGAGAAGAGATATGAAGAGGCATAAGGAGTCCATAGAGATGCTAAGATACGTATGCGATTCAGAATACGGTATTCCTAAAAGATGTCTGTGTGGTGGGAGAATCATTCACGAGGTTCGGGGGAAGGATGATTACGACACTCTTCCTGGGAAGCGCTATTTCACACGCAACAACTACGAGGTAAGTGTCATTCGATCTCATTTCTATAAATTTTGTTGCAGTTTCGTGATTCTGAGATTTGCTTTGTTTAACCCAAGGCTGATGGGTTCCATTATCGTCAGCCTTGGGTGGTTGGTGTCTAGGAGGAAATCGAACGGCTGACTAACCGGGTGGTGGAGGCTGAGCAGGTGATCAAGGGGGTGCCAAATCTCAATAATCAGATTGAGACACTGGAGACTAGTGAATTTTAATTTCGAGTGTCTCATATGATCTTTTTAAGTCACTAATAACACATTTCATTTGTGTTTCAATGTGCAGGGACATGTTAAATTAATCACTGAGCAGGTTCATAACCTCATTGTGCAGGTCGGTCACCTAGAGAACGTCTGCTTTGATTGAAAACCAAAGGTATTACTTGAACTGTATTTCTAAATGTTGTAGCTAGTAATGGTGAAGTGTTTGTGTGAATGTGTCTGTGTGAATGTGGTTCCATGATAGATATTTTTGCTTCTAGTGCGAATGTATCCATTTGACGAAGAACTAGAACTAGTAGAACTAGACTACAGTGATGTAGAACTAGTAGAAGTAGACTACACTGAACTAGAACTAGTAGAAGTAGACTACAATGAACTAGAACTAGTAGAACTAGTTCTGACTTAGTTATAGTTATTTGACTAAAGTTAACTAAATAGCCTCAAACCGAAGTAGTACTTCATTTTGCTTTAGAAAAATTTCATTAATTATGTTGGTTGGTTGTTGTGATTCTTGTCTGACTTAAATCTACGGATTAGATGTGTAATGAATGCTCTTTCTGTTTAAGTTGTTGTGTAATTAACTATTGTTAGTTGGAGCAATAGTTAATGATGTGTAATGAAAACTAGCTTAAAATAAACACAAACCAAAACCAGAATGGATCCTCTCTCCCAAAACCATTCCGGTTACGTTAACATGTTAATTTCCCAGAGCAGGCAACCAATAGACTTAGGGTCTTCAGAGGTTCCTCTCTCCCAAAACTTTAACGGTTATGTTCCTCTCTCCCAAAACCAACCCGGGTCTTCTCAGAAACCTAAACCCATGGAAAGGAGAAAGTGGTCTCCAAAAGAAGACAATGTGCTGATCAGTGCTTGGTTGAACACCAACAAAGATCCCATAGTGGGTAACGAGCAGAAGGCAGGAGCCTTTTGGAAGAGGATCAAGGAATATTACAATTCAAGCCCTCAGTTAGGTGGCTTTGCTACTAGAGATTCTAGTCAGTGTAAGCAGAGGTGGGGGAGAATGAACGAGCAGGTTGGGAAGTTTGTGGGAAGCTATGAGGCTGCTATGAGGCTGCTATGAAGGAGCAATCTAGTGGCCAAAATGAGAATGATGTCATGAAGGCTGCCCATGACATCTTCTTAAATGACCAAGGGTACAAGTTCACTGCAGAACATGCCTGGAGAGTCTCTGAAATTTTCGACTAGTCTCTGAAATTTTCTTTGACAGTTTTTATTTCCTTCTGTCGGGTTTTGGCTCATAAAATGTTGAAATAACTAGATTGATGACGATATCTTATTAATGTTGCTTACAACTAGATTCAATGTCTTCCTCATCCTCTACTGGCATAGATGAAGCTCTTGAAGAAATGTTCGAGGAACAATTTGAGGAAACCTTCGAGTCAATAGTTAATTGTAAAGGAAACAACTCGAACAGACGAGCTTATATCGAACGATATCGGGAACAAGGTCATAGTCAACTATGGAACGACTATTTCAGGGAACATGCTACATACTTACCGGCCATGTTTAGGCGACATTTTCGAATGAACAAGCCATTGTTCCTTCGCATTTTCGATCGCCTAAGAAATGAAGTTCCATACTTTCAGCAAAGAAGAAATGCTCACGGAAGGAACATGATATCTACACTTCAGAAGTGTACAGCAGCTATACGTATGCTGGCGTATGGTCAATCCGGAGATATGTATAATGAATATCTCCGACTTGGTGAAAGTACTGCACTTTTATGTTTGGATAATTTCACTAATGCGATAATAAAATTGTTTGGAGATGAGTATCTAAGAAGACCTACAGCTGCTGATCTTCAACGATTACTCGATACTGGAGAGTTACGCGGGTTTCCAGGGATGGTAGGCAGCATCGACTGTATGCATTGGGAGTGGAAAAATTGCCCAACAGCTTGGAGAGGACAGCACACACGTGGTTCAGGAAAGCCGGCAATTATCTTAGAGGCGGTGGCATCACAAGATCTATGGATCTGGCACGCATTTTTCGGACTTCCAGGTACCCTCAACGATATTAATGTTCTCGATCGGTCACCAGTTTTTGATGACATTGTACAAGGTCGAGCTCCTAAAGTTAATTTCAAGGTCAACAACCACAATTATCGTATGGTGTACTACCTTAGCGACGAAATTTATCCAAATCAACATTTATCCAATCAATCTCACTTCCTCAAGGTCCTAAAGCAGAGCTATTTGCTCAACATCAAGAAGCCGTTAGAAAAGATGTCGAACGTGCTTTTGGAGTATTGCAATCGAGGTTTGCAATAGTTAAAAATCCAGCACTACTATGGGACAAGGAAAAGATAGGAAGGATTATGAGAACTTGTGTCATACTGCACAACATGATAGTAGAGGACGAACGAGACCGATACACTCAATATGATACACATGAATTCGAATCAGGAGAGTCAAGCAGAAGTTCTCAGGTTGATGATTTCAGTTCCGCTACGGAAATCCTTTCTAATATCGGTCAAATGTGTGGCATTCGAATCAAATTCGGGATCAACAGATACATCATCGTTTGAAAGCCAATTTAGTTGAAAATATATGGCAAAAGTTTGGTAATCTTGATGAATAATCTATGTATCTTTATGATTTCTCAATATATGAATAATTTAAAAAAAAAATATTTCAAAAAAATAATATTAAATTCTAAGAACCTCATGTTCGGGTTCACCAATGGAAGAGCAAAATAAATGGAGGTTCATCACTATTCAAGACCCCACCTAAAAAATAATAATAAAAAATCTATGAACCCCATGTGGGGGTTCACTAATGTGGTTGCTCTAACTCGTCTACCTATATGCGATACATAACATTTTTAGGTTGTGTCACATATAGATAGTAGGTTTCTCATAAGTTTAATATCAGATTAATGAAAATTGCACGGGAAAATTTCTGGTTTTTCCAGAAGTTTGATACCATTTTTTTAATTTACCATTAATAAATGAAGATTTTCAAAAATACCCTAAATTTATAATGAAAATAGAACAAAACTAATTTTTATAAAAACATTTAGAAACTCAACTTCACCATTTTAGCACTAAACTCCAAACAATAATAAATAAAGTATAAATCCAAATGTTAATATATTTTTGATTAAATGTATTTTTGAAAAGTGGTATTTAATTGTGATATTCTTAGCAATTTCTCAAATTGCATGGTCTTTGGATAGAAGGCTTTCCATTTACCTAAATATGTTTTTTTGTCATCCAGTACAAAATTATACTCCAAAATAAATATTGATAAAATTAAATAATATTTTAAAATAAGAAAGGTTTTAAATTTAAAGTAAAAATAATAATATTAAAACTTACAAAAATAAAAATGAAAATTTCTGAATCCTTTTTGATTATTTAGAGATTATTTAATCTTATCAAATCACTACTTTTTAATTGGTTTTATTTTTATATTTTTTTATTAATAAGTTTTTCAAAAAGAAATCCAGATCATTATATTTGACAGTGTATGGTTGTAAGAATTTTTAATTTGATGAAAAATAACTTAATAATTTAATATACTATTTAAATAATCTTGAGGTTTTATATTTTAAGTAACAGCCACTTGATGTAAAAAAGTAGCAGACACTTTGACAGTTTTCATTGAATTATATCCAACATAAAGGGGTGTACTTAATATGAAATTTGAATTGATTAGATTTTTAATGAGTTTTTAAATGATTATAGGTCAATCTGAAGATTTGGTGAGATTTTTTTTTAAACAACTCGAGAATCTCATCTAAAACTATGAGATTTTTTTTATAACTAACAAAGTTTTTAAAACACTCTAAAAATACTTACATTACTTTAAAGAAGTTTTTAACTTAAATTTTGTTCAGTAACTAACAAAGTTTTCTCAAACACTCTCAATATACTTACATCACTTTAAAGTAAGTGTGTGTGCCTGCGTGCGCGCGCGCGCGTGCGTGCGTGCGTGCGCGTGCGTGTGTGGGTGTCTGTGTGTGTGTGTGTTATTATTCGATAAAACTAGAGAGATGACTTCATTCTAGATCAAATCATTATACCAAAATAATAAAAAAGTATTGAAAAAATAATATTAAAATATAAGTTAATAAAGATGTAATCGCTAACTTCAAATGGAAAATAATCATTCTTTCATGTTTCCAATCATAATTTTCCAAATCAGAAACGCAAGTTTCTATCGTGTTTCCAAAATGAAACTGTTGTGTGGTCTATTCCAAGAAAGGACATAACTCGTGGACTCAAATCCCGGAAGCTTTAGATTGTTGTGACATGGTATACAAGGATCACAAGCTTTACTTCTTAAGTCATTCCCGTGATTTGAGGATCTTTGATTTTTCAGGAGAGATTCCTCAACAAATCTTTTGGTGTAGATGTGTTTATGTCGAAAGATTTGTGTCTGGTGGTCCCAGACGTGCTCAACCAAGTGACAGAAGGAGACTTCGTTCCACAAAACTTGTAGTCACAGTGACTGGAGATGTCCTCAAGGTTGAAACATTCTTAAGGCCTGTGTCTAGAATCTGGTCGTTCCTTCTCTTCAAAGTTTGCTCATTAGGGTTCTTTAAACGAGTTGATTCCTTGGGGGACGAGTCAATGCTTCTGGATCTAGGCATCACTGTGCTCGCCAATAACAATGAGGGAATCTGTAGAAACTCCATCTATTTCGATGCAAGTCATAACAATATTACAAGTGATATCTTTATCTTCAATCTCGAGACACACAAGATGGAGCAACTACACAAACTTGATTGCTCGTCTCATCAACTCCCTGGAAATCGATGGTTCTTACCAAGTTTCACGCAGGCAATGGCATGATTGACCTAAAACTATATGTTTCTCTCTTAAATATATATATTGTTTTACTCAATTCAGTGATACTACATCCCAGTGTTTTTAGTTAAGAGTGATATATAATCAAAGTTTAAAGCTACAAATCAAATGAGCAAAATATATATATATATATATATATTTTTTGAGAAAGGGCCAAATGAGCAAATGTTTTCAGATTGATATGGCTTAAGTGACTTTTTTGATGTTGTGGAGACTAACTATTGTTTATAAGGGTAAAAATAAATTTCTTTAACATCTAAAAACTGCGTCTGTGTAATTTTGTATATCTTTGGTCTTAGTTATGCATCTGTCGTGTTTGTTAAGAAACTTCGATACCCAGAAAAAGTTACATAATACAATTTTGTGAGTTTCGTTTCTCTCAAAAAAAACTAGAATTTGACCCGCGCAACTGCGCGGGTTTTTTTTTTTTTATATAAATTGTTTTATATATAAGAAAAATCATATTTTAAAATTGTTTTATATTTATTATCTACTAAATTTTGATCCGAATTTCAAAGTTATATTACCGTTTAGCAAATTTTTATGTTTATTTGTATGTTATATTATTGTATATATATAAGTATATAATTTTATTTTTCATTTTATAAAAGTACATGATTTTTATTTTTTCATTTTATAAAATATAATTGAATGTATATTAATCTATAATTATATTTTATATAATTCGAAATTAATTAAATATTTACATAATTTTTAATGTTGAGATCTTGATAAAATCTTTTTTAAAAGATTTGTTATAATTTTTAATATATATTTATATTTAAAATAAAAAGATATCAAAAGATATTATGATTAAAGTAGTTACAAATATTTTATCATTAGTTTTAATGAAATACATTTTATTAAAGTTTTCTAATGATGGTCCAAATAAAAAATCACACATAAAATGAGTCATGACTTCTATTTTAATAGAATAGATATTTCTTATTATCATCTTATTTTTTATTATCATTATCATCTTATTCATATTGTCTAATTATACTTTTTTAATATAAGAAGTATATAAAAACAAACTAAATTTATAGCAAAAAAGTCAAAACCATTTATAATTGAGTATGAAATAATTTTCTATATAAAATTTTAAATATGTTAACGCCTAATCCTACACATGGTGTGCGCCACCCATTAGTTATTAAATCGTTGTCATGAGTTTCGTGTTCTTTCTAGTTACAATTAGGTACTTTCTAGTTAAGTCACCAAATAATCTTCGAAACTTTCAAAAAGATATATGACCAGATCAAAGGAAACGCGAAAAGCTACAAGTTTATAGAGAAACTCTTAAAAAACTGGAGTTTTTTAGAAACTGTAAGTTTTTCAAGTTCCTGAATGAAAAGTGATTTCGTATTCTATATAGTTTATTAAAGATAAATTATGATCAATGGATGGTTTTTCTTCTTCATTTCTGTTTTCTAGTTTAAATTTATATGTATGGATAAAGTACATTCTTCATTTTATTACTATTATTCTTTGTGATGTTGATTATTGCGAAGTTAAATATGATTATTTCCTTTTTATTGGTTCCTAGTGCAGGGTATCGCCTAATATTTGCCCATATTCTCATATACCTTCTGCAGGTTAGTTTGACATTTGTCCTTGCGATATCTTAATTTTCATGAAACATTTATTATGCCTTTATAGAGATTTGATAAATTTCAATTATAAATCTGTAAAAAATAAAATTTCAACATCCATACTTTCAGAGCCGTGACACAGTGTACAAATTTTAAATAGGGCAAATGTCTCAAATAGCTTCTTTTGAAGTTTTTATCACAAAAATAGACCTTGAAAGAAAAAATGACCAAAATACACCTTTTTTATTTTGAAATTTTAATATTTTTAATTTTTTTTAATTTTTAAATCTCAACTCCAAACCCCCCACCCCATAACTCTAAACCCTAAGTTTAGATTAGTTAACCCAATTGTATAAATATATATTTACAACCTTTAATAAAGTCTATTTTAGTCATTTTTCTCTTTGGGTGTTATTTTTGGGACAAAATTTTTTTTAGGTCTATTTTAGTCTTTATCTCTTTTAAATATTCGCTTATGACATCAAACTTTAAAAAAAAATTAATAATATATGACTTAGTTAGTTAATGTAACAATTAACCATGTTTGTATTGTATATTAATGGTTTTGTCTGAATTGTCCTACTCCTTGATTCAAGCTATTTTGTCTTTTTAAATGCATATAGAATAGTGATGGACTATTGAAATAGCATAGAAAAACTATAGAAGTATATAAACAAACACAAAACAAATACTCAAGAAAATACATATAGATTTTTCTAAAATTTACTTTTTATAAGATTCATGAATGAAGTTAAGGAAAAAAATTTCAATAATGAATACAAATATTATTTACTATAAATATGAATGATGAATACATTTTTAAAGATACATTAAGTTCACTAGCTTACTAAATAATATTATTAGTCGAAGCATACTATGTAAATATGTAAAATAGTATACACGCGAAAATCTAAAACTTAATTGATTTATAATATAAAATATCTCAATATAATATATATTCTAGGAAATAACTAACAACATAAATAGTTAACGTACAAATATAAAGTGAACATTAAACCAACAAATAAAATATGTTTTTAATATACTTCTATCAAGAGAATATATAGTTTCTCATGTATTACTTGATTTTCACAGTTAAATTATGGGAAATCGAGCATTTTATTTTTTTCTTATTGTCCATGATCCTGCTATCGTCTGGAGAAGATAATAACAACGGTATCAAAATTAGTCTAAAGAGGTTCAAGGCGAAAAAAAATCACAAAAACCTTACAGTTGAAGAAGATCATATAAAACTTAAAAACATGAAAAAAATCACACTACTACAGTGAAATTGGTGTTGGTACACCAATTCAGAGTTTGACGGTCCTGTTTGATACTGGAAGCTCGGATATGTGGGTACCTAATCCAGGTTGGGAGAGTCGCGATTGTCTAAAATATATATCTGGAGAATCATCAACTTACATACAGAAAGGTACACATCCCTAAATAACGTTCTCATTTTTTTTGGCAAACCATGATTAATGTCTAACTCTGATCTTGTAGGAGAATCTGCCAATCTCGCATATGGTGATAGTATTCAATTCATGGGTTTCCTTAGCAAAGATGATGTAACGATTGGTGACCGTCTTGTGAAGCAACAAGTAAGACTAATCTTGAACATCACAATTTCTATACATTACTTACTGATTTTATTCGTTTCTATTTTCAGGAATTCATAGAGGTTAGTGGGGAAGCTGAAAAAAGTCAACTTTTAGAGGAACCTTTCGATGGTATTATTGGGTTAGGATTCCAACAGAATTCTTTGAAAGATTCACACACCATTTGGTAATATAATATTTTTCACTTGTATTACTTATCCATGTTTTATTAGACGGATATTTATAATGTTAAACAGTTTAACATTATAAATATTTTTATCGAAGATATTTATATTTATCCATGTTTATCCATATTTATATTTTTATCGAAAATATTGTAAATATTTTTATCGAAGATATTTATAAATATAAATATATTTATATTTATAAGACGGATATTTATCCATGTTTTTCACATGTTTATCGAAGATATTTTCTCGCAATCCACTGTTAGATCATCCCTAATTCCGATAGCTTGATTAATAATGTCAATTATAAACTAGCATCAAAGAAACAAATTATTAGGTCTTGACAACAATGAAAATGTAACATATAACAGGGTCAGTATTTTGTATACATATTCTAAAACAATAAGCGATACCTAGTATGAGTCATGTCTTTCTACTTATTAGGTTCATTTAGACATGAGATTCACAAGGAAACATTTTCTTACCGGCGGACCTTTCACAAAAGGATGGCCGGAGTCAACCATTACTGGACAGTTGTTGGCACAATGTTCAGTTTTTTCTCCTCCAATGTAAATTGGCCCCATAGTAAATTCCCAAAAAACTTCTTGTGTTACGGAAGCAAACGTGTGTTCTCCCCTAAAGTGTGACTTGTCCATTCCCCCAAAAATGATTACTCCATTTTCTTCATCTTCGTCGTGGTAATATTTTAGCCAAATGGAAAAAATATTTTGTTGTACAAGATTTTGGGTTACCATGTTCTGCCTATATAGTTTAACTTAAAATCTTGTACAACAAAATATTTTTTCCATTTGGCTAAAATATTACCACGACGAAGATGAAGAAAATGGAGTAATCATTTTTGGGGGAATGTACAAGTCACACTTTAGGGGAGAACACACGTTTGCTTCCGTAACACAAGAAGTTTTTTTGGGAATTTACTATATGGCCAATTTACATTGGAGGAGAAAAAACTGAACATTGTGCCAACAACTGTCCCGTAATGGTTGACTCCGGCCATCCTTTTGTGAAAGGTCCGCCGGTAAGAAAATGTTTCCTTGTGAATCTCATGTCTAAATGAACCTCATAAGTAGAAAGACATGAGTCATACTAGGTATCGCTTATTGTTTTAGAATATGTAAAAAAACTGACCCTGTTATATGTTACATTTTCATTGTTGTCAAGACCTAATAATTTGTTTCTTTGATGCTAGTTTATAATTGACATTATTAATCAAGCTATCGGAATTAGGGATGATCTAACAGTGGATTGCGAGAAAATATCTTCGATGCCCACAGTCTCCTTCACTATCAGTGAAAGAACTTTTACTATCTCCTCTAAAGATGTAAGTTCAAAATACTTTTTTCGTTGAGGTTTTCTTTGGGATTATTTAGCGAATTTAAGTTTCTTTTCTTCAGTATGTGGAGATATCACCCATCCGACGTGAGTGCACCACCTTATTCAAGCCCAATATTTACAGTGATAGTGGCAGTGGTGATGGTGATGATTATGAAATTGATGAAAATCTTTGGTATGATAAACTTTCAATTCATGTTTTGTTAATAGCTTGTGAACCTAAGTTGAAGATCTTAATTGTTTTGGGCTACACAAATGCAGGATTTTGGGAGAAGTATTTATGAGACCTTATCATACTGTATTTGACTTTGGAGAGAAGAAAATCGGTTTCGCTGAAGCTGTTCAAGAAAACCAACAAGGATAGGAAAGAAGTTTAATACATTTCCAATAAAATCTATGACTTGAATGACCTATTGAACCTAATATGGGGAGATAAAAAAGAATGTGACAATAGTCCTGTGTAGTTTCTAAAATCTCGTTTTCTAAGAATATTTAAATTTACAATCATGGAAAGAGCTGTGACGATTATTTAACCTACTCGTTCTAGTGTAATGTCCTGAAATTTGTTTAAATAAAAGTCTACTAAGTACTAAATGTTATATTAAATATAAATTAAACTAAAAATAAAGCTATCTTCATAATTAAAGATATTTTTAATTTTTAAAAGGTGTATTTAAACAAAATACAATCATACATTTGAATAAAATATAATTAAAATTTTAGTGAAGTTCAAAAATATTTAAACATCAATATATCTCAAGCATCAACCTTCCTTTAAAAAGCACCAATCTTATTGTCACCAAATCATGCTCTTGAACAAGCACCAATCTTCTGACTTCTGAGCTGGAATAAACAAACAAGACATGTAAGTTTTAAACGACAATAAAAAAGTTTTAAACGATCATGTTATAGATGTCAAACCCACGTAAAAGGATATAAGACGAAACAAAACGAATCCTATCACATTCAAGTTTCTTTAAAATATGGATTATGTGACTCACAAGACCCATTAAATGAACATAACTCGCCTCAATTAAGTGAAGTCGATTAGGATTTACGCTGACTGAAAATAGAAAAGGCAAGAGGCCGCGCATATAACGAAAAGACAGGACCGAAGAAGAGAGATACAAACACTCGCTTCTCTATTCACCTTACCGAAAACACCATTTTTCATAAATTCTTAGCTAAAACTCTTTGTAATCGCCTCTTGATCTATTCAATAAACATTTTTCAAAAAACTCAACATTGAATTCGTGCATATATCATATACGTGCCGAACTCATATTAAACAATTAGCTTCGTTTGTGGTAATTATAAAGCAACGCCAAAAAAGATTGCCATAACAATAGATAACATCATAGGCACTGATGAAACTCCGCCATAAACATATATAGTAACCATGATGAAGAACATAATGGGTCATCTTACTCAACAAGACAAAGCAAACAAACAATCAACCAGCGTCTTGCCAAAATAATCGCGGTCATCACGCCACCACCCGCTGATGAAAACGATCCCTTAATGGCAAGAAAACAGCTCTTATGTACTGAAAACCCTACAACTCGTGGAGCCGATCAAGCAACAAACTGGCAAATCGTCAACCTCTAGAGTTCAATGCAAGAAATCAACTGAAGGGATCCATAAAGTAGTGAGTTGGGCTTCCGAGAGCGAACGCATTCTCACTACAACCCTAAAAACCTCCTTCAAAAAGAAGATAACTGACATCAAGATCCATTAGACATATAAGCTACGGATCTCATCCTTCTCATGCGACACTGATGCTACCGATCATGTAACTGCGCTCAACATATCCATGGGAATGATCGTACTTTACCGATGAGGATAAGGATGTTGGATACTGTCAGCTATTCCTGGAGACTCTCAACAAAACCTGCTTTGACCTTGTTCTCTAGGCTATTCGAGGATTATGTTGATAACTTTCATGATCTATCTACCAAGTTCTTGATACATTACATAATGTTTGTCTGTAAAGGAGCTTCGACATCCGATCTCTAGAAGATATCTCAAGGCTCTAAAGAAGGACTTAGAGAATTCATGGAAAAGTTCAAACAAGTGGTCTCAAGAGTGCACATTCCAGACGTCACACCAGTGGAAGCTCTGCCAACGCAGTTGTAGCAACCAAATTCTGGCCCAGTTAATTCAGCCCGACAAGGCCCGTTAGGGTTACAAAAAACTCTCGGTGAGTCCCACTACATAAACAATTCTTCAAAAACCCTAAGCATCAAGTTTTACAGAGATTGAGCCGTAAAATAACTCCGAGAGCATGCCATCACTACCACCGTGTCCAAAGTTGAGATTGTCTAGTCCACCACTGACACTCGCCAAAGGTAACCGAATCGCTCTATTTTTTTCCGATTAAAACCTTATCCGAGTAATAAATTGATCATAACTCTCTACCATTTTGTTTCTCTTGAATCCAAGGCTACCATCGTGTTCGTGACATCGAGACAAATTTGAAGCAGGAAGATCATCCAGAAACCGCCGCCCACGCGTCGACTTTCACCTGCGGCGTTCTGCGCGTTTAACACACGCGTCGCCGTCCCCTGCCGCACGCGCCGCGCGTGGATCTCACGCGCCATCACGTGTCATCGCCGTTTGCCGGAGTCGTCGTCTCCTGTGAATATTCCGGTAATCCACCGTCCGCCACCACCGGTGATCGCCGCCGGTGACTCAGCAACTCGGCCGAGTCGACATGGCGAGTCAACTCGGCGACCGGGTCAACCGGCTGGGTTGATTTGATTTTGGTTTGGTTTGTTAAACCGATTGGTTATTGAAAATTACAACTGAATTGGTTAAACCGGCTAGTTATTTAAAATTGATTTCGGTTAAGTAAACCGACTGGTCCAATTGAAATCGAATTTGGTTACGGTAAACCGGTTGGTTCAACTCTATTTCAATTTGGTGAAGGGTTGACCTGATGATACGTCCTAGGATTGGACATGATCACTCAAACGGTTCTGAAATGAATATGATCTCGCAATGGAGAAATGGTGGATCGATGGGTGACACAAGAGGGGCGGAATCACTCTTGATACTACCAGAGATTCGATGTTGCTTGATGTGACGCACAGTCCAACAATCGAATGGTTAGTTTGCTAGGTGATAACCTCACCAAGAAACGAAAAGTTCTAGACAAAGAACTAAGAGAGATAAACTCAAAAAATGAAAGAAGAAAATCGAATGATCTTATTGCTGGAACGGAGATACATATTTATAGTAGCAAGCATGTGAAGAGACTAAGTAGCTTTGCGGAAAATCACACCTAGGAAACTACAACAAAGACTAAGACTAGTCAAAATAACTCTTCGGTTCTTGGTCTTGGTCGATATGACCCTTTGTCTACCGTCCAGGTTCGTCCGAACCCACACTGGTCAACAGATGTCTCTTCGCCTACTTTTGTCCAGGTTCATCGAACCTTTCTGTGATGATCGGGTCCTTTGGGGTCAGGAGTAGGACACACTGTGGGTTGTTCGTGTGGGTGATCGATGAACTTTCATGAACGGAACTCCACTTTAGTCGACCCAAATCTTCAGAGAGTTTAAGTATTCTTGCCTTAGAGAGATTAGAATCATCCATCATCAAGGAATCATCAATCTGGTCGGAAAAGTGATGTTCATGACCATCGGGGCATGTGGCACGAACCAAACGGGCCAGAAGTGAAGTGTTGTGACCTAAGTCAAGTTCCTCTCGGTGATCTTGAGTTTTGGCTCGACTGTTGGTCTTAGATTGTCGAATGGGTCGGGAAAGGGTGGCTGAAGGTCGATCAATCCGGTCATTAGGTCGTGGTTCCATCCTTAGATCGTTTCCGGGTGAACGTGAGTCAATTCTGTACACGGCTCGGTCAGTGTACACGTCTTGGTCAGTCCGTCTGGTCCGGTCGGATGGGTGAACCTCAGTTGAGGTGTTCTGATCTTCCTGAACCGCATTCGGTGCTGGTTCCATGTACTGGGGTGCATCATTCCCTTCCTCTTCAAAAGTATTTGTCCACAAATCTGGATCATCTGCACGAAAAAGTGATAGATCAGAAACAATAAAACTCGAAGAAATATCGTACTTACCTTGAAGATCAAGCTGATAGGCATTTTCATGGATTTTCTTGATGACCTGAAAGGGACCATCGACTCTAGGCATGAGTTTAGACTTTCTTTCTTCAGGGAACCGTTCCTTCCTTAAGTGAACCCAAACGAGGTCTCCTTCCTCAAAGGTGACCTTGGTCCTATGAAATGAGCCATTTTCGAAAATCTATCAACCACCACAAAGATAGAATCTCGACCAGACATAGTCCTAGGCAAACCAAGAACAAAATCCATAGATATATCGACCCAAGGATGATATGGAATGGGTAAAGCCGAATACAAACCTTGGTTTTGTACTTTGGATTTGGCTTTCTTGCAAACCATACATCGGTTGCATATCCTCTCTACATCCTTCATCAAGCTTGGCCAATAGAAATGCTCATACACCACCTTGTATGTTTTCTTGATTCCGAAATGTCCCATAAGACCTCCTCCATGGGATTCCCTGACAAACAACTCCCTCAAAGAACATTGGGGCACACATAAGCGGTTATCATAGAATAGGAAATCAGACACTTGATAGTACTTTCCGTAAGCAGTCTTGGAAAATTTTCTAAAAATCTCTTTGAAATCCGGATCAGTTGCATACAAATCTTTGATGAATTCAAATCCAAGCAACTTTGTTTCTAGAATTGAGAGAAGAGTGTACCTTCTAGATAAGGCATCAGCCACCACGTTTTCCTTACCTTGTCTGTATTTGATCACATAAGGGAAGGTCTCTATGAACTCGACCCAACGGGCATGCCTTTTGTTTAGTTTTTGCTGGCCCTTGAGGTGTCTCAACGATTGGTGATCAGTGTGGATCACAAACTCTTTTGGCCAAAGATAGTGTTGCCAAGTCTGAAGGGCTCGAACCAAAGCGTACAACTCTTGGTCGTAAGTGGGGTAGTTGAGCGTGGCTCCTCCAAGTTTCTCACTGAAATAGGCAATGGGTTTCCTGTCCTGCATCAAAACAGCACCAATGCCAGCACCCGAAGCATCACATTCGATCTCAAAGGTTTTAGAAATCTGGAAGCATAAGTAAAGGAGCTTGAGTTAACTTTCCTTTGAGAATTTGGAATTCCTCTTCTTGAGCTTGTTCCCACTTGAACCCAACATTCTTTTTGATCACCTCGGTGAGTGGAGTTGCTATAGTGCTGAAGTTTGGGACGAACCGTCGGTAGAACCCAACAAGTCCGTGAAAACTTCTTACTTCACCCACGGTGGTTGGACTAGGCCAGTCTCGGATGGCTTTGATTTTCTCTTCGTCCACTCTGAGTCCGTCCGCACCTACAACAAAACCTAAGAAGACCACGTGATCTTTCCCAAAAGAGCATTTAGCAAGATTAGCAAACAAATATTCTTTCCTAAGGATTTCTAAAACAGATTTAAGAATCTTGTTGTAGATAAGTATGTCATCAAAGTAGACAACAACAAAATGGCCAATGAATGATCGCAGGATATGATTCATCAAACGCATGAATGTACTAGGTGCATTAGTGAGACCAAAGGGCATGACAAGCCATTCATACAATCCTAGTTTTTTTTAATGCAGTTTTCCATTCATCACCTCTTTCATGCGAATTTGGTGATAGCCACTTTACAAGTCTATCTTAGAGAACACAGAGGAACCATGCAATTCATCTAGCATGTCATCAAGCCTAGGGATTGGATGCCTATACTTTACCGTAATGTTGTTGATGGCGCGGCAGTCCACACACATCCGCCAAGTTCCATCTTTTTTGGGCACAAGGAGGACTGGTACAGCACACGGGCTAACGCTTTTTCTGATGAAGCCTTTCTCGAGTAACTCTCCAATCTGTTTCTGAAGTTCCTTTGTTTCCACCGGGTTGGTTCGATACGCTGGTCGGTTTGGTAGTTGTGCACCCGGGATGAAGTCGATCTGATGTTCTATACCCCTTACTGGTGGCAAACCTTTTGGGTTCTCATCTGGAAAAACATCAGAGTAATCATGCAAGACATCTATCAAATCACTCGGAACTTCCGGTGCAAGGTTAGAAGAAGAGATTCCTTGTAAACAAACAAAAGAAATGGCTGTTGAGAGGAAAGAGACTTTCTGACCTGACTTTCTTTGATAAAGAAATTGGAATTCTTACGAGATGTCTCTGGTTCATCCGGTTTGAGTTCCTTGTCTCGACCCTTCTTGAGTTGGACTGATCTTGGTGAACCTCCAAAGGAGTCAAGGGCACCACTGTGATCCTTTTCCCGTTATGATCAAGGAATGCCGGTTTGTGTATCCATCATGCACCGCCTTCTTGTCGAACTGCCATGGTTGACCCAAAAGAATGTGACAAGCGTCCATGGGAAGAACATTGCAAAGGACCTCGTCCTTATATCGTCCGATGGTAAGAGGGACCGTGACTTGTTCCTTCACATATTGCTCACCAGCCTCATTGAGCCATTCCAATCTGAAAGGTCGAGAAAGAGGCCTGGTCACAAGTCCAAGTTTCCTAACAAGAGTATCACTAGCAACATTAGTGCAACTTCCACAATCAATAATCAAAGAACAAACTCTATCTGAAATCAAACATCTAGAGTGAAAAAGATTCTCCCTTTGTTCTCGTTCGTTGGTTTTGGGTTGTACACTCAAGGTTCTCCTAGTGACAAGTAATGGACCGTGTGCTGGATAGTCGAGGTGGTTGGATTTCTCATCAAAGGTCGGAACAGAATCATCGTCCAGGTAGTCGTCAAAGATCGGGCCAAGATGATTATCATAGACTGGTCCGAGACCATCGTCCGTGGGCTTGTACTCATCAAAGATTGGACCGGTTGAGTCGTCCAAGGGTCTCCTAGCAACCAGAAGTGGTCCTTGATGTGGGTAATCAAATGGTTCTTCTTCCTCATCATAGACTGGACCGAGATCTTCCTTATCCTCTGTGTCATCCTCGGACTCAACTTCTCCATTTTCCAAGATAATCATCACCTTTTGGTTTGGACAACGGTTGGCATAATGCCCAAGTCCGTGACACCTAAAGCATTGAATATCTCTTGTCCGTTTGGGAGGTCCATCAGTCTTTTCTCTATCAACACGAGCAGGGAAATTAGTCTTAAAAGTTGTATTTGTTGTGGCCGGAGGCTTACCTTTGTCTTGGTAGCTTGGTTTGGAAGCAAAGGTGGGTTTTGGGGCATAGGATGGTTTGGAAAGACCCCTCCTCTTAACTTTCTTCTCAATCAAGATAGCTTTGTGTAACATCTGTTCCAGAAATTTGTACTCTTGAAGCTCCATTCGGTCTTGAATGTCACGGTTGAGTCCGGCAAGAAATCTCGCCATAGTGGCATCGAAAGTCTCATCCACATCAGCCTTAATCATCAGTTTTTCCATTTCCTGGAAGTAATCCTCAACTGATTTGGTTCCTTGGAGCAAACGTCTAAGCCTTTGGTGGAGGTCACGATGGTAGTATTCCGGAACAAATTGTTTCCTCATAAAGGCAGTGAACTCATCTCATGAGGCAATAGGTCTTCCACCTGTGAGTCAACACTTGATCATACCAATTAATAGCATAACCAGTAAATTCAGTTGCAGCCAACCTCACATTTTTAAGTTTTGAAAAAATTTGACAAGCAAAAAGGAGTTCAATTTTTTTTCCCATTCTAAAAAGGGAAAATTGCCAAAAAGGGACAAAATAACTATACTATTGTCCCTTTAGAACAAAATCAATTTTTGGCATGTTTGGACCTTCACTACCCTTTTTGTCTTTGAAAATTCATATTTTTTTTTACAAGGTAAGAAATTATGGAAAAATAGTAAACTTGATGTAGATAAGCATGTTCATATAAGAAAAATATTTTTGTTTATAAAATATCTTTAAATTGTAAATTTAAAAATGGAGTAAATGTGTTAGTATCTACGATCTACCATCTACGAAGATGTAGAATATGTAATCTAACAGAAAGACATCATTCTAAACGGCTTAGGATGCGCAACATATCAAAAACATATATAACTACGAGCTCAGAATATATAATCTACCGAAGTCTCTGTAATCTACGGTTTTGGTTGACTGTAAGTCGTAGAGATAAACATTTATCTAGCTTGGTAGGAAGTGGATTCTTGACATTGTTTTTCTATCTACAATCGTCGTATACCATATCCTAGTTCTTCGTCTACCTTCTATAGTGGTAGAATGTAAGTTTTGGAAAAAAAATAAACAAAATCCGAAAATATAGCTAAAAACGGTTAAGTAATATTCTGTAAATTTTTTTAATATTTTAATTTCTTTTTTTAAGTTTCATTTAAAGATATTCTGTAAATCTTTTTAATACAATGTGCAGTCGTCAGTTTCATTTAAAGATATTCTGTAAATCTTTTTAATATTTTAATTTCCTTTGGAGAAAAGAAAGCCCTCAAATTTTTTTTATTTTTAGCTTGGTTTGTTTCATATCAATCAAATAACATTCGAATCATATGTGGAAAACAAAAAAGTTATTTATATATTCTACGTACTCACATACGTCAGTATGATGGAAACTCAGGATTGATCATTTTTTCAATACTTCATTTATCCCAAGATTTTATTGAATTTGATTGTCAAGATGATTAAGATTTATGATCAAAAGTTCAAACACACATTAATGAGGGGGCCAACGAGTTAGTGGTTTGTCTAATCAAGGCTTTCTCATTGGATACACAATCAAACATACATATAGTAATCCAAAAGTTAGTGTTTAGTTTTAATCCCTCTTTCTTGATTAATTCACATCTAACTATAGAAACTCAAATGCACATAAACTAAAGAGAAAACTATGACCTTTCATAAGATGCATCCCAATAATATATGTGTTTAGAGAGAGAGATATCTATAGAACATTGACATGTGATGATTCATATATGGTTACATTCGTGCTTGGATCTTGGTCGCATCTTACACATCTTATTTTCCAGACTACATCTAACTCCATGCATTCACACGGTTTCCCTACCTGTCCCTTCATCTTCTTCTTCTCCAGTACCTGTAGCTACACGTACCCCCACCGGTTATAATCACGGTGAAAAAAAAGAGATAGAAAAAGGAGTTAGAAGAATCAAATTACAGCAATGGGGGAGGTGAGCTTGAGGACGTTATTGAAGTGGCTCACTCCTCTACAGTACTGTGGAGAAGGTTGCAGTGACATTCCCTCAGTGAAACTCTCGAACATCTCTCTACACTGCTCTTCCTCACTCCTTGAAACCGCGTACGTGATTAAGGTCATTAGCAATATAGCACGATGCATCTTTGTTTTGTTTATAGTAAACTGATTGATGAATACTTAGCCACGGAAACTCGATGATCCTTGCTTCATCAAAAATTCATATCTCTTATAGTAATTAATTAGCCAAGAGAGTTGTCGACACAATCTCTAATAAATAATAAATCTCCCATTTGATAATGTAAAAATTATATTTAAAAAACATTTACAAAATAATTAACATTTTAATTAGGAAAATTTCAATAGAATAAGGACAAAATGGGGTATTCATTATTGTTTGTATTATAGGGACAAAAATCCTAAATTTTGTTCTAAGGGGACAATAGTATACATATTTCATCCATTTTTGGCAATTTTCCCTTCTAAAAATGCATTAGGATCGTTTTTGCCTTTAAAGGTTGGAATCTTAAGTTTCAAACCACCTAAGCCATCATCAATTTGTTCATTTCTCCTAGCAAAAGGATTAACATCACCTCGTTCATGGTTTTGGTGTCGTGGACCTCGCCTAGGTCGGTTGATGGATTGATCATCAAGGAATTCCTCCTCGTCATCATCATCAGATCGGTTGGTTCGTCTAGGGTGATTTCTTCTTGTTCCGGTTCTGGACTGAGTTGGTTGACGAACCTGCATCTCATCAAGACGCTGATGAATCTACTCTAAACCTGTGTTCAAAAGGTTAGTAAAAGTATAGTTTAAAGCTCTCATTTGCAAGTTTGACAAGCCGGCCATAGAATTTTCGGGTCGGTTCCTTTCATCTTCACTCTCCATGGTTTCTGAAATTGCTAAACAATAAGGATTAGCACAGATAAATATATTCCTCACAAACTCAGGTGTTTGATCTCCCCCACTCAAGTGTTTCACTCGGTTTTTATATGGACACTCAAGAGTTTCTTCTCAAAGTTCTAAGAAAGACAATCCAACTCTCCAATGGGTTTACCAAGCAAACAAACAACGAGGTGAGATAGAAAGATTAGAAAATTTGGAATTAGAATCTGCTTTAACCTCCTCAAAGGCCGGATTTCTCCTCGGCCAGGAGGCTTTCTCTTCCACCACCAAACCACAAATCGATCTTTTGATAACTTTGAAACCTTTTTTTTTTGATCTTTTTTTTTATATAGTGGATGGTAATGATGGGGACAGATTCAAGATAGAAATAAGAAGAAGTGTTTGAAGAAATTTAAATGGAAGATGAGAAGAATGGATAGATGATACCGATTGATTGACTCTGATACCACTTGATTACGTCCTAGGATTGGACAGGATCACTCAAACGGTTCTGAAACGGATATGATCTCGCAATGGAGAAATGGTGGATCGATGGGTGACACAAGAGGGGCGGAATCACTCTTGATACTACCAGAGATTCGATGTTGCTTGATGTGACGCACAAGTCCAACAATCGAATGGTTTGTTTGCTAGGTGATAACATCACCAAGAAACGAAAAGTTTTAGACAGAGAACTAAGAGAGATAAACTCAAAAAATGAAAGAAGAAAATCGAATGATCTTATTGCTGGAACGGAGATACATATTTATAGTAGCAAGCATGTGAAGAGACTAAGTAGCTTTGCGGAAAATCACACCTAGGAAACTACAACAAAGACTAAGACTAGTCAAAATAACTCTTCGGTTCTTGGTCTTGGTCGATATGACCCTTTTTCTACCGTCCAGGTTCGTCCGAACCCACCCTGGTCAACAGATGTCCCTTCGCCTACTTTTGTCCAGGTTCATCGAACCTTGCTGTGATGATCGGGTCCTTTGCGGTCAGGAGTAGGACACACTGTGGGTTGTCCGTGTGGGTGATCGATGAACTTTCATGAACGGAACTCCACTTTAGTCGACCCAAATCTTCAGAGAGTTTAAGTATTCTTGCCTTAGAGAGATTAGAATCATCCATCATCAAGGAATCATCAATCTGGTCGGAAAAGTGATGTTCATGACCATCGGGGCATGTGGCACGAACCAAACAGGCCAGAAGTGAAGTGCTGTCACCTAAGTCAAGTTCCTCTCGGTGATCTTGAGTTTTGGTTCGACTGTTGGTCTTAGATTGTCAAATGGGTCGGGAAAGGGTGGCTGAAGGTCGATCAATCCGGTCATTAGGTCGTGGTTCCGTCCTTAGATCATTTCCAGGTGAACGCGGGTCGATTCTGTACACGGCTCGGTCAGTGTACACGTCTTGGTCAGTCCGTCTGGTCCGGTCGTGAACCTCAGTTGAGGTGTTCTGATCTTCCTGAACCGCATCCGGTTCTGGTTCCATGTACTAGGGTGCATCACCTTAGACACACAAAACAACAAACCTCACATATTAACAAATCCAACTTTATATGATCACCACTTCTCCTGCATTTATCAATTGTTTGTCTCTAGAAAAGGACACTGAAATAATAATAGGGATTTTACGAGATCATAAACTAAAAATTAAAACTGTTGACCTTGATCTGCTTAGTGGAGCTTCGGTTTTGTTTTTGCTCTCAATTATCTTGATAAACAGGTGAATCGAGTATAAAACTACTGGGAACACGAGTGTTGTGTGTAACTTAAGATGAGATGGTAGGGGCTGGGTTTCATTTGACTAAGTTGCAGAGAGCCAGAGCAAAGCCTCTCACGGCAGATCGATTAACACTAAGGAACTCCAAGCTTCTTCCGCTTCATCATCAAGTAATGTGGGACGGTTTTTGGAGTCAGTCACGGCATCTGTGCCTGCCCACTATCTCTCCAAGGTTTGTTTCAACATGCCAAAGACTCTAAAGTCAATAACTTTTTTTATATAAAGACTGCAGCATAATTGGTGACAACTTGTCCAGTGGAAATGTTGTTAAAAGGTGAAGTCTTGGATTCGAGTAATACCAAGCACATTAATAACATACCGGTGAATGTAGAGACGTTTCCTTCCACAGTGAGAGGTTATGGTCCGTGCCCTGCAGAGCTGTGAACATGGGTCCCACAGAGCGAATTGTCACAGCAATCTGGATAAATTCGAAGTTCCGAACGACCTTTGCGTAAACAAGACGCCCTCCATCGCACTAACAATTTTATCACGATGGAAAAGGATATGCAGTCCTTCATGCTCAAACACAAGGCAATGAAACAGCTAGTAGCAAAACTGGCAGAAACCTATCAAAAACCAAGACAACAGTCTCATTACAACAAATTTAATAAGGGGTTGTTTGTTTCATCATCTGTCATCTACATCTAGATTATCTATTTACATGATTCATCCAAATGATCCATCCAAATATTATTAGCATTGTTTGTTTCTCCATTCAGATGGATCATTTAGATAAATCATCTAAATGAACTTATGTTTGTTTCTTTATCTTCATCTCTATCTAGATGAATTTAGTACACAAAATATTGATATACCCTTGTTTAGATTTAGTCATTTTTACTTTTATTTCACTATATTAGTTTTTATTAACTCTCTAAATATAATTATTTTAAAATATGGTTTTGACGAGAAATATCATTTTGTGATTTAGCGGAAAATACATATTCACGATTTCGATGGAAAAACATGTTTTATGATTTTACCGGGAAAACACGTTTTTGCGGTTTTGGCGAGAAAACAAGTTTTGCGGTTTTGGTGGGAAACACGTTTTGATTGAAAGACACGATTTTACAGTTTTGGCGGGAAAACATTGTTTTGTGATTTTTACGGGAAAACGAATTTTACGGTTTTGCGGTAAAACATGTTTTTACGGTTTTGGCTGAAAATGTGTTTTTTTTGCGGTTTTTTCAGGGCAACACGTATTTTACGGGAAAACACGTTCTTGCGGTTTTGGTGGAAAAATGCATTTTGCGGTTTTCGCTGGAAAACACTTTTTGGAATTTTTATGGGAAAACATGTTTTTACGGTTTTGGTGAGAAAACGTGTTTTTACGGTTTTAGTGGGAAAATATGTTTTTACGGTTTTGGTGGGAAAACGTGTTTTTACAGTTTTGCGGGAAAACGAATTTTACAATTTTGGAGGGAAATCATGTTTAATGGTTTTGGCGGAAAAACACGTTTTGGCTTTTTGCGGTGTTGGCGGAAAACGCGTTTTTGCAGTTTTGGCGGGAAAACGCATTTTGGCGGAAAAACATTTTTTTACAGTTTTGGCAGAAAAACATGTTTTTGCGGTTTTTGCGAGAAACACACATTTTATGGTTTTGCAGTTTTTGCGAGAAAATGCGTTTTTACGGTTTGGTGGGAAAACGCGTTTTAATGGTTTTGGCGGGAAAACATGTTTTGCGGTGTTTGTGGGAAAACGCATTTTACGTTTTTTGCGGGAAAATATGTTTTTACGGTTTTCGCAGGAAAACGTGTTTTTTTTGGTTTTGGCGGGAAAACATGTTTTGCGGTTTTGGCGAGAAAACACGTTTTTGTGGTTTTGGCAGGTAAAACACGTTTTGGCGGGAAAACACGTTTTGGCGGGAAAACACGTTTTGGCGGGAAAACACGTTTTGGCGGGAAAACACGTTTTGGCGGAAAAACGCGTTTTTACGGTTTTGGTGGAAAAACATGTTTTTGCAGTTTTTGCGGGAAAAAGCATTTTATGGTTTTGCGGTAAAACATGGTTTTATGGTTTCGGCGGCAATTTTTTTTTGCGGTTTTTGGCGGGAAAATGTTTTTTTTTGCTATTTTTGAGGAAAAATGTTTTTTCCGTTTTTGGCGAAAAAATGGTTTTTGTGGTTTTAGCTGGAAAATGTTGGTAGGAAAATACGGTTTTGTCATTTTTTGTGAGTGAAAATGATATTAAATTTAAGCTTATAATTTTTTAAATGTAAAAGGAGTATAATAGACATTATACCATTTTGACAGAACCATCTCCATCCAGATGGTCCAAATTGGTTGAGCTGGATGAACTTTAAAATTAAGCCTAAAATTTAAATATCATTCAGATGAGCCATCTAGATGAGTTGTACTTTAGTATGTAAACAAATAAAACTCTCATCTCAATCCGGATGATTCATCTGGATGGTGAAACAAACATGCCCTAACAAGAAGAAAAAAACATTGTCTACACCGTCGCCGAAAATGAGAAAATTGACTCGGCTGCTGTGTACTAGACAAACCTTCGAATGTCTTTGAAAGAGACGCAAACAGAAAAATCTGACTTCCTCAAGCCTTTCACGGAACCAAATTCTGCAATTATCACAAAGCAAAGGGATACAATACCAAGGAATGAAAGCACCTTCAAGAAGCACTGATGGTATCATTCGTCAATGAACAAGCAAACCCTGAACCACCAGAACAAAAATCTGGTAAAAAATTTTGGGTAATTCCAAGCTTGTGGAAACTTAACATATTATTAGATGTTTAATATGTTAAGAGATAAACACAAAAAGGAAATCTAGAATAGGAAAAGGAAGTTTTCTATTAGATTGGGTTTGTGTTTCCATATCCCACATGTTAAAAAGAATTGTCCTTCACTATAAATATAGGTCTCATGGAGAGGTGTTTCATAAGAGATCTAAGAGAAACATTGAGAGATTTAGTTTTGAGTAGTTTCTAAAGCAATAAGAAAAGTTGTTCTTATTATCCTTTGTTCTAAGAGATCCTTCAATTGGTATCAGAGCTTAAGTTAAGCTCCAATTGGTATCAGAGCCTCAGGTTGGAGACTCGATCTAAGCTTAAGTTGAAGTTTTGATCCTGGTAGCTGTGAAGCAAGAAGTTCACGACACAAGATGGCTGACGTGAATAGGGCTCCACGCACGAACGACCTTGGATCCGCATCCATCCAATGTCCGATGTTGAACTCGACAAACTACACAGTTTGGTTGATGAGGATGAAGGTGTTACTATGTGTTCATGATGTGTGGGACACAATAGAACCTGGTTCAGATGATCAAAAGAAGAACGATGTTGCAATAGCTCTTTTGTATCAATCTATGTCCGACAATTTGATTCTCCAGGTGGGAGAACAAACCGCATCGAAAGAGATTTGGAATGCCATCAAGTCCCTACACCATGGAGATGATTGTGTAAGGGAGGCGAGCTTCGAGACGTCGATGACGGAGTTAGACAGGTTGAAGATGAATGATAGCGATACCGTAAACGAATTTGCGGGGAAGATATCAGGTCTAGCATTCAAGGAAGCCTCGTTAAAAGAAATCATTGAAGAGCAAAACATGTTAAAGAAAGAGATGGGCTTAGGAATGCAATGTGTAACACACGAAGAAAGCATGTGTGACACATGTCTAGCAGTGAAGCAAACAAGACATTTATTCCCAACTAAGACCATGTTTCATACGAGTGTCTCATGACCAAGAAACCTAATATCGAGCACTTGAGGATATTCGGTTGTGTAGCACATGCGAAGATATGTGTAACTCATCTGAAGAAGTTATATGAGAGATCAAAGTGTGTGATCAATCTTGGAATTAAGCCGGGTTCCAAAACTTATAGACTCTATGTTCTAGTCGCAGGAGAGGCAATGGTGAGTAGAGATATGATATTCGACGAGAAGAAATCTTGGTATTGGTCGTCTATAACAAACCAAGAAGATTGTGAACCTAGTATGCTTAAGCTTCCACATAAGGGTGATATAGAAGAAGGTAATGATCAAGGTGAGGATCATGAACAAGAAGCTATAAACCAAGATGAGGAAGAAGAAAAAGATACTGATCACAATGCAAAACCTCCAGACGATCACAAGGCGAGACTTCAGACATTAGTCATAGGAATGTCGTGTGTAACACACGGAGAAGGCGTGTGTAACACAAGTCTTGCAGGGAAGAAAATTAGAGATGCATTTCCGACTAAGGCTAAGGTTCGTACATCAAAGCTACTGGAATTATTGCATGGAGATTTGTGTGGACGAATCACACCACCAACGCCATCAAATATTCCTAAGGCATTCTATCGGTTCAAAAGATTTCATACCGATAGAGGAGGAAAGTTTGCCTCAGGTAAGTTCAATCTAGCTTGCACCGATGGATGAGGAGAGTTTACCTCAGCTGAGTCGAAGATGTCGAACAACTTATGGGTTGAAGAGATGGTAACCGAGTTGGAGTCTATCACAAGAAACAAGACATGGGAACTTGTGGATAAACTGCCTGGTATTGAACCTATAAGGTTAAAGTGGATCTACAAGATTCAAGAAGCAGACGAAATCAAGATAAAAGAGGAGAGTTATGCTCAAGGAATCATGTGTGACACAAAGATGGAAGTGTGTAACACGATCCACGTAACAATGGAGTTGAGTTCAAAGATCTCAAAGGCTAGAGATGAGCCCAATATAAATGCTATAGATTTCATAAGAAGCATAGGATGTTTGGGGTATCTACTTCACACAAGACTAGGTGTGTGTTACACAGTTGGTGTACTAAGTTGATACATGCAAACGCCGGGTGTTGAGCAGAAGGCCGACATCCTAACCAAGCCATTAGCAAGGATTAAGTTCAAGCAAATGAGGAGTTTAATCGGAGTTCAAGAAATTGGTCTCCCTAATTCAAGTTGGAATTAAGAGGGTGATTGTTGGGTAATTCTAAGCTTGTGAAAACTTAACATATTATTAGATGTTTAATATGTTAAGAGATAAACACAAAAAGGAAATCTAGAATAGGAAAATGAATTTTTCTATTAGATTTTTGTGTTTTTCATATCCCACATGTTAAAGAAAATTGTCCTTCACTATAAATATAGGTCTCATGGAGAGGTGTTTCATAAGAGATCTAAGAGAAACATTGAGAGCTTTAGTTTTGAGTAATTTCTAAAGCAATAAGAAAAGTTGTTCTTATTATCCTTTGTTCTAAGAGATCCTTCAATTGGTATCAGAGCTTAAGTTGAAGAGCTTAAGTTGAAGCTCCAATGGACAAGCAAACCCTGAACCACCAAAACAAAAATCTGGTAAAAATAACAAGAAGAAGAGTAAAAGAAGCAGGTGCACCTCGACATCATGACGACCCATTCGTCAAGTGATATTCCTTATTCATGTTCTTTTTTTTTGTATTCTTTTGATGAATCAATGTACAATGTACACACTATAATCTCTTAATATTACGTTAGTGCCTTTGTCAAAATACCAGTTCTAGTTAGGAATATGAGAAAGAAAGAAACTGAAATAAATGCTAGCCGTGTTACATAATGATGTCCCATGTTTAGAGTTTACTAGTTGTGATGTGTCCCATATATAGATAACTGGATATCATACCGGTAAGTATCTCAATGGTCCGGTTATCTATCAACGGCAATCTCTCTCTATTCAAAAAATCAAAACGTCGATCTTCCTATATCGATTTCGGCTCATTGCCGCCCTTCTCAACAATGAATTACGCTTTAGATTTTACTTTTCCGGCGGTAAAATCAAGCCTTGTTTATGAAGTCAGAAGTTGTTTAATGATGATGATGATTACTAGCATTAGTAAGTATGAGTATTAGAATTTACATATTGGTTCCACATTGGTACGGTTGAGATTGAGGAGCCCTTTGTTTGCTTATGTAGGCAGAGCCATGCGAAAAAATAGACATGCACAGACAAAGAAGCAGTCCTGAATCAATGTTCTGTTATGACAAGCCAATACCACAACAGATTATCGAGGAGCCTGTCGGATTATCCATTTCAGAGAAAAAGATTGGTGATAATAAGCGATGCTCTTGTTGAGTTGTTGTGAAGCTAAAGGTGCATTGTCTTGTGCCACTTATTACGATATGATATATTCTCATATCTTCATGTATATACGATACTTTCCATATTTCTACGTATTGCCTTATTCATATTAGGTTTAAGGAGATCGAGACATTGTATAAAGACCTTGTAACGTTGTCCTGAATGAGCAAGTTGATAATTCAGCAATTTATGCTTTGTCATGGTATCAGAGCATTGATCCAAAAATTTTGATTGCTTGTTGTCATTCTTCTACCAAGCTGCCTCTGTTCTTCCTGCAGAAAACAGAGCCGCTTATCAAACAAGAAACTCACCGAACAGAGCATCTTGTTAAATTTGATTTGGTCTGTGTACGATGTCTATCTCAACCACAACCATGGAATCTAAAAGACGTACGATCTCGCCCTACGATCTGACATCTGGTGACAATCCAGGTGCTGTGATTTCATCCCCTTTGCTTAACGGTACGAACTATGACGAGTGGGAAATTAACTTGCGTATGGCTCTCAGTTCACGCAAGAAATTTGGTTTTATCGATAGAAGTATACCTAAGCCAGCAGCAGATTCGGAGACACTTGAAGATTGGGTAGCCAACAATCACCTGTTGGTAGGTTGGATCAAACAAACCATTGAGCCTAAACTAAGATCATCGATCTCGACTAGATAGGTGGCAAAAGAATTATGGGATATCATCAAAAAGAGATTCTCTGTGAAAAGTGGAGCTCGTCTTCAGCAGCTCCGCAACTCGTTGGCAACCTGTAAACAGAATGGTTCATCTGTTGATGATTATTCAGGAAGATTGACGAAGATTTGGGATGGCATTAGAGAGTGTATGAATTCAAAACATTGCAGTTGTGGAAAGTGCGAGTGTGATCTTAACACAGCACATGAAGCTGAAAGAGAGGTTCTTAGAGTTCACGATTTTCTCTCAGGTCTGGATGATTCAGCTTATGGAGTTATTTGTTCTCAGATCTGCGCCATCACGCCGTTACCCAATCTTGATAGCGTGTACCAAAATATTGTTCAGAATGAAACGACATGTTCCAGCGTGGCTCAGGAGTCCCCGATCATGAGTTTTCCTTCACAGCTCAATATCTCTGCTTCCAATCGGGAATTGACTCATCGTTCAGGTGGGAACAGTCATGTGTCATCATCTCATACAACGAACCGTGATCCATCTCGCAAGTGCTCTGTCTGTGGGAAGATGGGGCATGAGGCAAGTTCATGTTTTAAAGTCGTCAGGTTTCCTGAGTGGTATGGCACCTCTGGACGTGGACGGAGCAAACCTGGTCGTGGACGTGGAGTGACGCCACGAGCCAATAGCACACAGATCGTGGGAGCTAATGCTGCAGCTATTGCATCACCTGTGACTCTTACAGATGCAGATTGACAAGGGCTTAGCGACATATCCGATGATCAGTGGAAGATAATCCAGCGTATGGTGGGAAATACATCTAAGGCAGAGACTTTAAGTGGTAAGATTGATCATACTGACTGGATTTTGGACACAGGTGCGATACACCACATGACTGGACGTGTCGAGTGCCTGGAAGATGTTGATTTTATTCTTCCGGTGTCTGTGAGATTACCTACTGGTTTGAATGTGCTTGCATCAAAGCAAGGAACAGTTACCTTGAATCCGAATCTAATACTTCATAATGTGTATCTTGTTGATGGCTTTGATACAAATTTAATATGTTTTGGACAGTTGCTCTCGGATAATTGATTAGTGGGACAAATCACTGATAAGTTCCTGATTTTACAGGACCGTACTACGAAGACGCTGATTGGAACGGGTGAACGAGAGAGAGAGAGGGACTGTACCGGCTCTGTGGTGTTGAGAGAGTAATTTCGCTACACACGAGTGTTCGTGACGACTCGGTCCTCTGGCATCACCGATTAGGTCTTCATTCTCCTAGGGTTGTTAATTTACTTCCAGGTGTTCGTAGTAGTAGCAATGAGATTTTGAAACAATGTGATGTTTGCTTCCGCGCTAAACAAACTCGTCAATGTTTTCCAGACAGTTCAACTTATTCTAATGTAATTTTTGATTTGATTCATTGCGATTTATGGGGTCCATATCGTACGACAGCCTTATGTGGAACACGGTATTTCTTGACTATTGTCGACGATCATTCTCGGGCTGTCTGGGTTTATCTGTTACAAGATAAAACAACTGTTTCAAGTCATATACGAGACTTTGTGGCATTGTTTCAGACGCAGTTTTCAAAGAAAGTAAAGACAATACGAAGCGATAATGGGACAGAGTTCATGTGTCTCTCACGTTTTTTTAAAGAGACTGGGATTCTACATGAAACATCATGCGTGTATACACCACAGCAGAACGGACGAGTCGAGCGTAAGCATCGACATATTTTAAATGTTGCTCGAGCACTGAGGTTCCAAGCTCATCTTCCCATCGAGTATTGGGGTGAGTGTGTGAAGACGGCTGTTTATCTTATCAACAGAACTCCATCGCAGCTGCATAATGGTAAAACTCCTTTTGAAAAGCTACATGGTCGGGTTCCATCGTTCAATCATCTGCGCACATTTGGTTGCTTGGCTTACGCTCATAATGTAAACCACCAAGGAGACAAGTTTGCTTCACGAAGCCAGAAATGTGTCTTCCTTGGATATCCAGTTGGGAGAAAGGGATGGACACTTCTGGATTTAGAGAAAGACACAGTCTTCATCTCGCGAGACGTAGTGTTTTGTGAGGATAAGTTCCTGTTTTCTCTTTCATCTGTCACGCCATTGCTTGCTGCACCCGACTCTAATCCAGAAACAAGGGAGATCTCCTTCGATGAGTCTGATTCTGAAAGTGTTATGTCAGCTACAGAACAACTTGTGGCTGAAACAATCCCGATACCTACTGAGTCAGCGGTTGAGATACCGAATGATGGGTTGGATACTGAGACTCTGATCCCTACAGTTGAACCACGAGAGGATGCTGCTACAAATAGAGAGGAACATATACCGGTTGTGTTGGGACGTGGCCAACGTCCAAAGATTCCTTCTACAAGGTTACGTGACTATGTAGTTAACACAGTCACCGTCGAATGTCCTCTCTCTCTTTCGTCAACTTCACCCTCTCCACAGCTGTCTTCAGGTTTGGTTTATCCACTCTCTGACTTCCTATCTTGTGATAAATTTTCTCCTCTTCATCGCAGCTTCTTGGCGGCTATCACAACTCATGATATACCAAAATCTTTCAAAGAGGCGATGCTGGATAAGATTTGGCGGGAAGCTATGGGTGCTGAAGTACATGCCCTTGAACGCCAACACACTTGGGATCTGCAAGAGCTTCCACCAAATAAGAAAGCTCTGGATAGTAAGTGGGTGTTTACAATAAAATATCGATCAGATGGTACTATTCAACGCTTCAAAGCAAGGTTGGTTGTGTGTGGAAACCGACAGAAGGAAGGAGTGGACTATACAGATACATTCTCACCAGTTGCAAAGATGATGACAGTTCGGGTTTTCTTGGACTATGCAGCTAAAAAGAATCACGAGGTCCACCAAATGGATGTCCACAATGCTTTCCTTCATGGTGATCTTCAGGAGGAAGTTTATATGAAAATTCCGCAGGGTTTTTCGTCTCCAAACGAAACTCGAGTATGTCGCCTTCGGAAATCGTTGTATGGGTTAAAACAAGCTCCTCGCTGCTGGTTTGCAAAACTCACTGATGCTCTTCTCAAGTATGGTTTCACACAGTCACGGTCTGATTAATCACTTTTCATCTATTCAAAAAGGGGAGTGTCACTCAAAAGTCTTGGCTTATGTCGACGATTTGATAATACCGGGAAGTAATTCATCAGATATACAACTTCTTAAAGACTATCTTTCCACATGTTTTCACATGAAGGACCTTGGATTGTTGAAATATTTTCTCGGTATTGAAGTTGCGAGGAGTCCTACTGGTTTTTATTTATCTCAACGGAAATATGCCATAGACATTGTTACTGAGGCAGGACTTCTTGGTTGTAAGCTGGCATGATCTCCTATGGATCAAAATCATATTCTCAGTCGTGCGGAAGGCTCGGTCATGTCTGAACCTTCGCGATATCGGAGACTAGTTGGCAGACTCATTTATCTTGCTGCCACGCGACCAGACTTGACGTATGCAGTGCATATTCTATCACAATTTATGCATGCACCTAAAGAAGACACTGGCTCGCTGCCATAAAGGTTGTTCGATATCTGAAAGGAACTCTTGGACAAGGTATCATATTACGAGCTGAACCATCCTTCCACTTGACAGGCTGGTGTGATTCAGACTGGGGTGGCTGCCCCATTACACGTCGCTCGCTTACAGGTTGGATTGTCCAGTTGGGTTCCTCTCCCATCTCATGGAGAACTAAGAAACAAGATACTGTTGCATGTTCTTCAGCAGAGGCGGAATATCGAGCAATGGGAGCTATTACAAAGGAGCTTCTCTGGCTCAAATCATTGCTACGTGAAATGGGAGTCGAGCATGATGGTCCTATGACACTACTCTGTGACAGTCAACCGGCGATTCATATCAGTTCCAATCCGGTGTTCCATGAACGTACGAAGAACATTGAGTTAGAATGCCATTTCATTAGAGATGAGATCGTTAAAGGAGTTCTTAAACCGTCATACGTCTCCACTACCAATCAACTCGCAGACATTTTCACTAAGGCTTTAGGACGCAAAGAGTTTGATAGTTTTCTTCACAAGTTGGGCATTCGGAACTTACATGCTCCAACTTGAGGGAGGGTATTACGATATGATATATTCTGATATCTTCATGTATATACGATAGTTTCCATATTTCTACGTATTGCCTTATTCATATTACGTTTAAGGAGATCAAGACCTTGTAACGTTGTCCTGAATGAGCAAGTTGATAATTCAGCAATTTATGCTTTGTCACCACTTGCTCTGGAACTGGTCTGCATGTTGACTCCATTATGGAGAGCCAAGGCATCATTCTAAAAGTCCGTTGCTTAGGTAGTCTAGCATTTCTTTTTTCTTTTTTCTTTTTTTTTTATTTAGTGATGGTCTATGCAAGTTTGTTTTTTTTAAATCATCTGAACTTCGTTGCTGCTTCTGCTCTAGGTTGTGGTGGAAGTGGTAACATTATGTGCAAAAGTTGTGGCGGGCGTGACGTAGGCCACTGATGACTAAGGTTAACTCTGTTCATGGTTTTGTCATCAACAGATCTTATTGCAGAATCCTACGTTTCAGTTTCCATATATATATATATATATATATTTGTGTCCCTTCACTGATGTAATCTTTAGCTACAAAAATGCACAATTTTGTATTAGACTCAATTCATCTTCTCTTGTTAAATGAAAACTGGTTTCTTAAAAGTAGCTTTGACTAAAGTAACTATACCATAATGCTTTAGAGCTGGGAATTTAACTGTTTACTAGATTTTAATCCTCGCAACCGCGCGGGTTTTATTTTTATTTTTATATAGATAGATATTTGTTTTATATTATTAGTAACATTAGTCATATATTTAAATGTTTATCTAACTGTTGCAAACACAATAATTTTATAGTATACATGTTAACATATACATGAAAATCATATTTCAAAACTATTTTATATTTAAATTATATTAAATTTTGATTTGGGTTTCTAAGTTAGATTACAATTTAGCAAAATTTCAATGTTTATTCAGATAATATATATATATATATATATATATATATATATATATATATATATATATATATATATATATATATATATATATATGTTAATTTTATGTGTATATATTAATATCAAATGTTTATCCATTTCTTATTATATATTAATTTTATTAGATTTGCATATGGTTATTAAATAAATAATATATGCGTAAAATTCATATTTTAAATTATTTTATATTTAATTTATACCAAATTCTGATTAGGATTGCAAAGTGAAATTACCGTTTACCAAATTTTTATGTTTATTTAGATAATATATTATTTTATATATACCAAAATTTTACTCATCTATCATATAGGTGCAATTTAATTTTTATATATTTCAAATTTTAAAAAAAAATTATGTAAAATAGCATTGTTATATTATAATTTTTAAAATAATTTTTGCTATGAAAATATAAATTTATAAAAAAATTGTAGTAATAAAAGTATAAGCCACATAAACATTATTATAAGGTTAGATAATATATAACAAAAAATTATATTAAGTTATTGATAATTTTATTATATAAACTATAACTTGAGTATAAAAAGAAAACCATCATGACCAATCATAATATAAAGAATCCAAACATTATTATAAAATTAGATAATATATATAACACCAAATTATAATAAGTTACTGATAAACTTTATTATATAAACAACAACTTTGTAGTATAACTATAACGTTAGTCAGATATTTAAATATTTATATAACTATTACAAACACAATACTTTTATAGTTTACATTTTATATTTTATCTTGTTCGATTTGAATTTGATTACTAAATAAATTAAAATATATATGAAAAATCATATTTAAAATTATTTTATATTTAATATCTACTAAATTTTGATCCAAATTTCAAAGTTAGTTTACCATTTAGCAAAATTTTATGTTTATTTAGATGATATATTATTTTATATATAAGTATATAATTTTTATTTTTCATTTTATAAAAGTACATGATTTTTATTTTTTCATTTTATAAAATATAATTGAATGTGTATTAATCTATAATTATATTTTTTATAATTCGAAATTAATTAAGTAGTTACATAATTTTTTATGTTGGGATCTTGTTAAAATCTTTTTCAAAAGATTTGTTATAGTTTTTAATATATATTTATATTTAAAATAAAAAGATATCAAAAGATATTATGATTAAAGTAGTTACAAATATTTTATCATTAGTTTTAATGAAATATATTTTATTAAAGTTTTCTAATGATAGTCCAAATAAAAAAATCACACATGAAATGAGTCATGACTTCTATTTTAATAGAATAGATTTGCGGCTGACGCCCCGTTTGACCCATCACGGAGCGAATGCGGGTCAACTGATTCAAAATATTCAACATGTGGGTCGAACCGATTTTAAGCGTGGCGAATACAATTCGACCGAATTTGAATTGTGGGTATTTGCCAAATTAAAAATACAAATTTGTAAAAGAAAAGCATAAAATATTTAAAATAAAAATATAGTTTATAGTTTTTAGAAAAATAATTATTATATAACAAAATAATTATTTTATTAAAATTAATATTATGTGTGTGTCCAACAAATTACTCGTAAATCTCGATGGAATGAGTCAGATATACGATTTTTTTCCGCAGATTATGTGGATCAAAGTCTTTAGTAGAAAAACTTGCTCCACCCGTTAGCGGGTCAAGCAGGTTAATCCGCGAACCCAGCTTTACTAAGATGGTTATCATGATTTTCAAAGTAAGCATTCAGTGGTATTTTCTTTTTAACTTCGGTTTACCCAAACCCCGACCAACCCGAGTGTATAATTTAGCCCAAAAAAACAAATTTATTAACATAACCACTCTCTCTTCTCTTTGACAAACTTTGATATGGTTTTTAAGTTTGAAAAAGTACCTTCGAGACCCTCCAGTTCAAACTAGTTTGTAAGTGAACTTGTTTTAGTGTATTTTGATCTTCTTTCTTTTTTAAAATCAGATCTCCTTATTTTTTGTTGCAAATTCTTAACATCACATCAAATTTATTAAAATTGAAGTACATTTAAAAACATTTATTTTACCTTTAATATTACGTCTTACACCGCCGGTCTTTTTTTTGTCATTTAACTACATTACTAAACCATCATAAATCAATTGACATAATAATTCGACAATTTCACCTTCCCTTACCAAACCGAACCTCTGTTTGGACTACCAACATGTTCAATCGTCGTATAAAAAAAGTTTTTACATATAATAGAAACCAACTCGGTTAACCGAAGACATAAGCTTATCATTATCAATATTTTTAAAACATGAAGACCATTACTATCAATAGTGATGAATAGTGATAATCAACATATTTGAATGAAATTGATTTGTTTATGACACGAATTCACAATTCTTTTTTGGGTATAATAAAATTTTAGGTGGTTTTCGAGGACCCGACAATTTCGAGTCAGGTCCTCCAAAATTTATATGGATTCGGTTCTGATGTATAAGAATCTAAAAATATCCAAATAACCAATGTATCTTAAACAAATTTAGATATTTGTATAAAAAATAACTTTATTACGCAATTCGGTTCAAGTATTTTATACTCAAACTAAAAATAATTTAAAATAATCAAATAACAAAAAATAACCATATTACTTGAATCTGTGATATAGGAACTTAAAAACATTCATATAACTGATATACAATTAGTTCTATGATGATTCATGTAAAATATATAACATTAAACATAAAAACTATCAATTTATAAAAAGTAAAAATTAATATCTGCGCGGACGCATGGATGAGTCTCTGGTTATTCTTGTAAGTGTAATTTATTTGGCCATCTTGAAATATATAAACAAAAAGACACTATTATTGCAGAATAACTAGTCATGTATATAGTTGTCACATATTATTGCAAGCAAGTCATCAGTGCCGCCGTGACAGCTTCTTCACATAACTCACCACGAAACCGGCTTTGAATTAATTTTATAAACCATACAACATAAGCATCAATAATCTTAGTCCCAAACCTCATTGTCGCTTTTCTCAAGTATACACATTTCCTTCTTTTCCTCATCATGTACCAGGTTTGGGGTACGTATATTTTTCGGATTTTGATGTTAAAAGTTTTGAAATTGAAATGCAGATAAATTTCCAGGTTTTTTTTGTAAAATACTCCCTCCGTTTTTTTTATATTTGACGTTTTATAAGTAATTTTTTGTTCCAAATTATTTGAAGTTTTCAATTTTTATGTGAAATTTATTAATAATTAATGTTAGATGACAAATGATATCATAGGTTATATTTTATTATTGGTTGAATTGTGGTTAGGTAAACAATTAATGATGTTTTTGTTTAGAATATGATAAAAAATTAAATGTTTCTTAATTTATGTGCATAATCCTGAAACGTCAAATATAAAAAACGGAGGGAGTAGCTATATTGTTTTTAGAAAGAAATATTCTTCAGATTCCAACATGAAATTAATTAAGGATAAAAAATTAGTCCAAATCTTTTATAGAAATGTTTTATCAAAACTTTCAATGTAAAGCTTATATTCATATATATATATCGATAATATAATCCCTCTATATATTAAAAGAGAAGTCACTTTGCCACATGTCACTTATAAGGAGCTTCTCAGAAGAATTTGAGACATTTGATTGGTCGATTTTTTGGAATTTCTTTATCATTTTTTAATTCATCGATCCCACTATTATAGGAAAGTACAACTAAAATCGATCCCACCATTTAATTCATCGATCCCACTAATTGCAAGGGAAAACATAATTTAATGACCAATTAACATCACTTTCCAAATGACTTACATAATTAGTTAATAAATTACTTGCGCAAGAATATTAGTTAATACATGTAATAATTAGTTTCCTTATAACAAATAAATTACTTGCGCAAGAATATTAGTTAATACATGTAATAATTAGTTTCCTTATAACAAATAAATTACTTTCGCAAGAATATTAGTAAGTATATGTAATAATTAGTTTCCTTATAACAAATAAATTACTTTCGCAAGAATATTAGTTAATACATGTAATAATTAGTTTCCTTATGATTAGTTAATACATGTAATAATTAATTTCCTTATAACAAATAAATTACTTGCGCAAGAATATTAGTTAATACATGTAATAATTAGTTTCCTTATAATTAGTTAATACATGTAAAAATTAGTTTCACTTTGTATATATATATATAGGTGAATCTAGATGTCTTTACACCCACACATTCTTCTCTTTTGATCGCACAATGGCAATGGTGCGAGCCAAGAAAAACATTGTTTCTTTTCTTAGAGAATTAAAACCCCGTAAAGATACGTCGCGTATTGAAGTTAGGATTATCCGGTTGTGGAGAAACTATAACAACGAATCAAGCAACACCACTGAAATGGTTTTTGTTGATAAAGAAGTAAATCAACTCTATTTTCTTCTTTAACCGAACTCTTATCATTTATGCTTTGTCTAAAACATATATTTACGATTGTATAATCAGGGGATAAGAATTCATGCTTCCGTTGGTGAACAACTCATCAAGAAATATGATAACAAGCTACATGAGGGGGATGCAATTGTCGTCCAGTTGTTCAAGGTCTACGATGCTATTGGTGAATATCGTACAACCTCGCATCCCTACAAAATTGGCTTCTATCCAACAACTTTTGTTGGAAAAGCTGATGAGTTTCCAAGTGAAGTTCCTGAGAAGTATTTTGCGGACTTTACAGAAATTCTGGAAGGAAATATTGATAGCAGCTGTTTGGTTGGTGAGTCAGTTTCTTACACTTTGCTATATAGTCTTTCACTTTTGTTATACTTGTTCCTGATTTTTTTTGGTTGTGTTATGTAGATGTTATTGGCCAAATAGTTAACTTTGGGTCTCTGGAAAATAAAATGATCAAAGGAAAAGATAACATGACGCTTTTGATAGAGTTACATGACCCAAAGTAAGCTTAAGTTCTTTATCTTTTTCTTTGATTTTCTAGCTAAACATCTATAATTTGTTTTTAACTTATATTTTTATTATACAGTAATGTGAAGTTGATGTGTACTCTTTGGGTGATTATGCTAAACAAGTATACGGCTAAAACATGAGTAACATGTCCATAATGATTATTTGTGTTATCAGGTTATGTTCTGTTAAAGAGTGGAAAGGTATGTAATGAGACCTATATAAATTCCTAATTATAGTTTAAAAATTCCCATATAATAAGATCACATTATTATAGGTGCTTACTCCATATCTAGCGGTTTTATTTCAACTCAATTTTTTCTCAACCTAACGCTTGGATTGATTGAGGAGTTCAAAGTTTGGTATGTCTCCAGTATATTACGTTTCTGTACGTAAATTTTATTTTTTGATAACTATTTGTATAATAAATAGTATCTCAATTAACCCCATAAATACCACATATTCAACCTATATCTATGTAATTGTAGAATGAAGATGAAGACGTGTTACCAGAAGTAGTTACCGACCTTTTAGGCAAGAGAATCCTTTTTGAGATTTCAGTTGATGCTGATAACATCAAAGGAAAGAGCTCTCAGTATGTTGTTCGAATGGCCACTGATGACCGTGAAATGATTGAGGAATTTGCTGTTTTGCCTCCTAAACCGGTATTACACTGGTTATCATTGCTTAAATTATAATCTTACATTACCATAATATTTGTTGTGGTGAAATGTTTCTCTTGCAGATCCTAATGTTGCATTCCTCAGATGATATTTCCATTGGTTCAGGTGGTTTTTCAGGAACTCCTCTCTCTAAGAGAAAAAGCGAAGAAGATCGAGAGACTAGCCTTGATGATCAACACTCCGTCAGCAAGAAACTTGCTCAAAAGAAAGTCAAGGGCGAGTAATCTGTCGAAGGATAATGGTGTTGTACTTTGTATTGTCATGGCTTTGTCTTGCTTCACCTTTCATTCATTGTGTTTTTTTCCCTTGGTTTTTGTTTTTTTAAGATTTAAAGATTTATTTGTTCCTCAGTTAATCATATTGCATTACCGTGTTATTCATTATTAAAGCAAGCTTTGGATGATAGATCATTGTTCCAATGTCAATATATAGAATAATGTCATTGTTCCAATTAGACAAACATTTTGACTGCACAAAAAAATATCAATAAGCATGCACAAAAGTGGAATTGTTTACACTTGGCAAATAAAAGTTGAGAATCATAGCATTCTCAGATTCATAATGGAACCGATAATCCTTGGAACAGTCTTTTATTTGCATTAAATCAATCTTTAGCCCATTTGATATATCGAACTAAAAACAAACTGAAGCCCAAATACTAAAATGGAACATAAATTATGACCTTAGTGATGAAGTCCGTAAATGTGTAAAAACTGCAAATAAAACATGTGTTTGAGATCACTTGCTATTAACGAAAAAGTAGTGCGGTTAGTGGGTTTCTAATGAGGTCTGGTACTCATGTGAAAAGACACGACTCTTACTAAAATGGAACATAAATTATGAGCTTAGTTATGAGGATCGTAAATGTGTAAAAACTGCAAATAAAATATGTGTTTGAGATCACTTGCTATTAACAAAAATGTAGTGCGGTTAGTGGATTTTTAATGAGGTCCGGTACTCATGTGAAAAGACACGACTCTTTGATTCTAGCCTCTTCTATATAAACTTTACATTTAACCTATTTTAACAAAATCTTCATCGCTCTTCTTCTCCAATTTAGTCTCTCCAAATACCCGAAAGTAAGTTTTCTTTCTCCTTAGTTTTATTTAGTTTTCAATATATTGCATGTAGATCGATCCCTGTTCTGTATAGTATGTTTATGCAATCAAGATTATTTAGGTTTTGTAGCCGTCGTGAGTCTTTTGTTTTGTAACGCATATTGATCTTGCTAGGGTTATAATAATGGATTAGTTCAATTTAGGAAACTAATTTCCACTATTTTCATCTAGTTTATGTATCATATTGTTTGAGAATTTTGCAGAGTTTGATGATATCAAATGTTATTATTGTGCATATTCTTACTTTTAGAAGTGGTAATTTTAATTTCGTATTAACATGCAGACAAAGATCTGACGATGACAGTGAACAAGGACCTTAAACTAAAGGCTCCCATAGTTGAAGATTACGGTTCTTCTCTAAAAGAGGCATTCAACAAGGGAAAGGAGGAGACCACCGAGCATTACCGAGCCAAGCTTTTTTTGTTCAAGCAATTACATGATGCCCTCATCAAGAAACATGCTGAAGAGCTTGAAGTCTCCCGCACAGAAGGTAAACTGGAACTCATTGACGAACTCTTCAACATGTCTGCATTGAGCAAAGAGAAAGAGAAGCTAGAGTCCAAACTAAAACTTGCATGGGCGAAGGTGTCTGATGTGAAGGTTCCTTACATCGATTGGTACAAGTTGAATGAGCCACAGATGTATGAGTAACCTCTTCGTATTCTCAATCTCTTCAACTTTAAAACGTTTAATGTTTTTTTGATATTATGGTTATGTATTGCGAAACATATTTTCTGGTTTTTCAAACCAGTTTTCCTTTGATGTTGTTCGTTTATTAAACTAAACTACTTATGTTCTAAGTTATTTTTTATCTATTCGCTTATCTAATTTTTTGGTTTCTTATTGTCATAGCTTATAATTTTTTCATGGCTTGGTTAGAGATTCGTTTGATTTAGTTTCTTTAATTATATATATGAAAAAGGGAATAAAAAATGTAAACCTAACTACCTAAATGTATCCTTCCTTCCAAGATGTTGAACTATATAATAGGCCAAAAGCGTGTTATTACATTACAATTATTAGTTTCTGTTATTATTAAAAGAATATCTATATAAGGAAATAATATATATGATAAAATTATACAAATAATTCATTAAACTTGAATAATTAATTAGTTTTGATTCAAGGTTCTTTAATAAAGCCAACCTTTATATTTTTAAAATATGCGTTAGACAAATATTGTATTCTACTCTAATTGGACGAGTCTTTATGGGGCAATTGGAAAGGCATTTTCTAGAACTTCTATATAAAGACAGTTGAGGTATCTATCTTACCAAATCTAATATCAGTTTTCTTCTCCGACATTGTCTCTCCAATTCTCTCATAATATCTGGACATTTCCAAAAGTAAGCTTTTGTTATCTTTTTGTTTTAGCAACACATGTATATCTAGCAGAGTTATTAGGTTATCAAATCACGGTTATTAAGTCAAATATCATTCATATTAGGTCGCTAAACAATACATGAAAATTATGTTTCTAGGGTTATATCTAATTTCCAGGAATTTGTTTAACGATTTCTTATTTATATAGTATCATAAAATCTAGAATGATGGGGATCTAACTAAATAGATATATTTCACTGTTAGGCTAGCTTTGTCTCTATTTTAGATGGCAATTATCACGTAAAGTGACTTTATTGTATACTTATGTTCCTTATCTAATCGTTTCAAACGTTAATCAACTTTTTATATGTTCACATGCTTGAAAAGAGATCGAGATGGCATTCAACAGAGATCTAAATCTCAACAAACCGATTGTTGACGAAAATGGTAATTCTCTCCAAGAGGCTTTCAACAATGGGACGATTAACACTAGGGAGCGCTACCGAGGGTTGCTCTTCATGTACCAGGACCGATTGGAAGCCATCACAGCCAAGCATGATCAAGAGCGTGAAGTCTATCGCGTTCTAGGTAAATTAGAGTTACTTAACGAACTCTTCAATCTGGCGGCAGTGAGGAAGGAGAAGAAGAAACTGGAGACTGAACTTGTCCAAGCACTGGAGATTATGCTTGGGGTCAATATTCCTTACATTGATTGGGTCAGATTGGGTGAGTCCCAAATGTCTGATTAACTTCTTTGCTTTCGTAATCTCTCCAAGTTTGAAATGTTTTAGTTTGTGTTTTGAACTGCTATTTTCGGATATTTTCTTCTGGTTTTGTAAACCAGTTTTCAAATATGTTATTTTGTGGAACAAAACTTAAGGTTGTTTATAATCAATCAAAATGTGAAATATTTCAATGATCGTTGCAATATTTCATATTTTGATTGATTATAATGCGTTTCAATGTTTTAGAAACATTCTTTCGTGATCTTGTTTGTTGAATCACTGTAGTTTCGATGTCCTGGAAGAGTACTCTAAACTATTATTAGCAGTTATAATTGGTGTTAGTGATACAAAGTTCTAAGATTTGTTCATAATTTGGTCTTGACTTATATAGTTTAATTGTTCACCTCTTAAATCTATTATAACTGCAATACAAGCACAGCCCATTTAAAATGATAGTCGAACCCTGCCCCTTATTAGGCTTTTACAGGCATTAATACAATCACAACCCATTTGATTTATCGAACTAAAAACAAACTTATGCCCAAATATAATCAAGACGGCCTTCAAAACTCATAACCCTAATGCGAGTGACGTGTTGTGTAGTACTCTATAAATCAAGAAACCAAAAATATTTACCGAAACCTAGCACGTCCTAAACTTCTTGGCTTAACATGCAGCCGGGCAAATATAGTTGGTCAATTCCTAACCAGGTATTATCAAACTCGAGATCCAAACATTTTTGGAATACAATTTTCTTACTAAAGGACTCATGTTTTGTTTTCCTATAGGAATTATGCACATTTGATCATGATAAAAGTTCACTGTCTTCCTGTATAAGTGTAAGTGCTTTTTATCACTAAAATATTTATTTTATATTAGAAGTTTGGAGTACTTCCAAGGAATAAACTGTCGTACAATATGTGACAGGTTTACGAAAAAGTTGACAATCATACAGAGTCTAAAGTGAATCAGAGGCATCGATATCACAATATGATGACATTTACACACAGAGACCAACATTCAGTCACTATTCGCGATGATCAAGATAAATCCGAGTTTATGGATTGGATGGAGACTAACAAACAAAAACCTCAAGGAGTAAATCTAAAGTCTTCATATTGTTGTTTTGTTCGTAAGTTTGTTTGGGATCCAAGAGCTAAAACATGGACACCAAAATTAGGGATTTGAAGATTTCTATATGTGTTTTTAGTAATTTATCGTATTTAGCAAATTATTTATTAGATTTGTTTTTATATATTACTTTATTGGGCTTTTTCTAATTTTTATATTAGAGATATTGTTTTGTCATATATCAGTTTCTCTAATATGCTAAACATTACTGGTACCACGCACGCAGTCGTCTTCATATTATTGCATTACTTGACGAATACGTAATTCAATTTAATTTCTCCGGTAAAACTATAGAAAAATACTTCACCAAGGAAAATATCTTCTTAGTATAACAATACGTTTATTTTAGTCTCTGTATTTGGAAGGTGAATTACTTCACCACTACGTAATGCAACAATATTTTATGAATATATCAAATTAATTGTGTTTGTATCTATTACATCAGATCTCGATCATATTATTTAGAAAGCAAATCTATTTCAAATTAATGTACCACTAAAGTCAATATTTTTTATTAACTTTCATTTATATTACTTGCTAAATAATTATGTTCCTAGATTTTGACCTGCGCTTAAAAAGCTTTGGTATTTTTTTGTTGATCGTGAAGTCAGAATCAGAATAATTGGATTAGTGTTTTCATATCTGTTACAGGTATTCTATTATAATCATTTCAGTCTGGCAGAATGTTATCATCGAGTTTTCATATCCTAATCTTAAAGTTTTCATACCCGAATTAGAATGAAACAAATCGAGAGATCCCAGAACGCAAAAGAATGATCTAATGAAACGAATCCAACAAATTATGTTAAAGTCAATTAGACCGTTACTAACCTAATTATAAATAAAAAAACAGAATTTAGATTTTTGCTATATAATTTTTTGATACTTTCAATATATATGTCAATTGCATAAAAATATATTAAGCTTAATATTTTTTATTGAAAATAATAAAACTTTAATAGTATTATTAGAAATATAAGAACACACTACAAATAGTGTCTGCAAAATAAATATATAGTTCAACAAAAGCAAAACAATATAAAGAGGCTTCAGTCTAAAGAACATGCATCTTACATCAAAAGCATTGATTAAAAGTTGATTACATAGACAAAGAACTCAAAGTTAAAATTTAAAAACACATTGCATTGATTAAACAGAGAAAAGTTGTTACATAGACAACATTAGAAAATGCAAATTTAAACACACATTGGATAGAAAAACAGAGAAAACACATACAGTTACTTTTATTAGTCATCCTTAATAGCAAACTGATAAAACTAGTCAAGCCTCTTGTAGTAGTAACATTCATTGCATACTAAAGCCATGTTATCTTGAGGATGGCAGTTGTTTAGTGGGTGAAGATTGACCATGTTCGTGTAGTATTGGCTCATCCATTCAATACGGATATCACGTAGTGAGTTCTTGATCATTTTCCAACAATGATTGGAGGTTGAGATATCGTCGCGCCAATTGAGTTTATAAAAATACTTCTTACCCTTACGTTTGTGACCTAAAGAAAGCAGTAACAACGCATAAAGATACGTACCGTTGTAGTTAACTTATAAAGCCAAGTGAATTCAAAGCCAAGACAAAAGAAAGGTAACAACGGGTTTTAAACAATGAATCGATATAGATATTCTATGGTACTATTTCAAAAGTGCGACTAAACTTGAACAAATTTCAACAGCAACACAAGGTCTCGACATCAGAGGACAATCAACTTCTGGTCTTCCACCAATGTTTGTACCAGATGCAAATCGGGAAGTTATTTTTTTCCCTGTTTTAATCGTAGTAATATGATGACTATCGAAAGGTAAATACTAATATTATACCTATTTCATGAATTTCTTTGAGCTAGACATTTGTTTATATGTTTAAATTAATGTTTTTCAGCTACTCAGTGTCCATTTCAGCAACCAAAACAAATGAATTCATTCCTCCACCAAGGTTCATCGTCCAGGATCATCCTGAAGGTAAAATGTGGCCTTCCATCTATACATAGACACTAAATTATATGACTGGATGATATGTTTTGACTATGTCATACACATTTTCACGCAGCTTACAGTAATCGATATGAAATGGAGAGTGAGTCTGAAAATGAAAATTCAGATGACGAGAATCAGACTTACACTAGCTATTCAGCTGGAGAGTCTTTGATAAACCCATCACCACAACATATCCCACAACAGACTAATCATACAGTTACTTCGCCTGTTATCGTCGGGATACAAAAAAACGGTGATGACTTGAAATATGAAATGTTTGTGTAAAATAAATAACTACACATTAGTTTTTATTATTTTGATGAAGAAATTTTACTACACAGGTTATTACGACGACGGAGATCCAGTTTGGAATTGTAAGTTTTGTCAAGCATATATGTGGTATGGTGAAAGAATTGGAAAACACCGTCGTCCAAAGAATCTTGTCTTCACAATGTGTTGTAAACATGGTAAAGTTGTGCTTCCTCGTCTCGCGAATCCTCCAATTGAGTTAATGACTTTGTTATGCAAAGGAGACGAGTTAAGCAAACATTATCGAGAGTTCATACGAGCTTACAATATCATGTTCTCTTTCACATCTCTTGGGGGGAAGATAGATCATTATATTAACAATGGTCATGAACCATTTGTTTTCCGAATGTCTGGTGAGAATTATCATCGTATTGGTGATATAGTCCCCGAGCCTGGACAAGCTCCAAAATTTTCCCAGCTGTATATCATTGATACTTTAAATGAGATCAAAAATAGACTTGACGCTTGTACCGGGTAATTTTCTTCACTTTTACAACTTACTATGATTATATTTTATGATTTTTGCATTATGGTCGACCATGTAGTTAACTTATATTTTAAAAATAATATACTTTGCAGGTCTGACAGAGATAGTGCTAAGAAACTAAGAGAACCACTCGTTCTTCTTCTGAAGAATATGTTAGATCAGTGTAACCCTCATGTTAAGGCTTTTAGGTCTGCAAGAGACATGTTTGACGTGGAAGGATCAACAGGTTGTAGGATGAGGTTGATTGAAAGCCGACAATCTGATGGACGGAATCATAATCTGCCGACTGCAAATGAAGTTGATGCTTTGATACCTGGAGATTTTGTTTTAAATATGGATACGCGAGATATTGTTCTAAAGAGCAAGTGGAAAGTTGCAAAGGATAAGTGAATTACATCCGGCGTATTTGCCTCTGCAATATCCACTATTGTTTCCATACGGAGAGGATGACTTTCGATTAAGTATTCCTATTGGTTTTGAAGACAACACTGCGAGAAAACGCAAGAATGTAACTATGCGTGAATACTTTGCATTTCTTATTTTAGAGAGGAGGTGGGAAGCACCTACAATTATGAGATCAGGCAGATTGTTTCATCAGTTCCTTGTGGACGCCTACAGAATGATAGAATCCAGTATACTGTGTTACTTGTGGTTGAATCAGAAAAAGCTCTGGTCAGATAGTTACGATGCAATCCAGAAAGCAGCTGCAAGAGGTGGAGCTAAGTTGGCTGAGCAAGGAAGCCGAATTTTCATTCCAGCAACTTTCACCGGAGGAAAAAGGTATATGAAGCAGCACTACTATGATGTCATGGCTCTGTGCAAGTACCATGGATTTCCAGATATTTTCATCACTTTTACTTGCAATCCAAAATGGCCTGAAGTTACAAGGTATCTGAAAAAATATAACCTGACCACCGAAGACAGACCAGAAATATTGTGTAGAGTTTTCAAGATGAAACTTGATAATCTTATCGGCTGGTTGACAAAAAAAGACGGCTCCTTGTTTAGCCCTGTTGGTGCAGGTAAATCTCATTGTACATGTTCTCCAGTGATGCTTATATTAATTGTTTTTGTTTGTAAGAACTACTTTAGATAGTATTTTTGTTTGTTAAAATTTCTAAATCCTTTTTTTATTTCATTTTGTCAGTAATGTACACGATTGAGTTTCAGAAAAGAGGAATGCCACACGCTCATATTCTCGTCTTCATGGAAAAAGGAGCTAAGTTTTCAACAGCCGATGATATAGATAAGATTATTTCCGCTGAAATACCAGACAAGACTGTAGATCCGGACCTGTATAAAATCGTTGGTGATTGTATGATGCATGGTCCTTGCGGTGCAGTAAAGAAGGATAATGTATGTATGGTTAACGGTAAATGTTCTAAGATGTTTCCGAAACCTCTCAAAATCAATACATCGATTGACGCAAAAGGATTTCCAGCTTACATGCATCATATTGATGGTAGGTTCGTTGAGAAAAATGGTATCAGATTAGACAATGGATATGTTTTACCATACAATAGAGACCTTATGCTATAGCGCGCCCATATGAATGTCGAGTGGTGCGTCCAAACACAAGCTGTTAAGTATCTTCTCAAATATATTCATAAGGGACCTGATTATGCTTCAGCTGTAATGGATAAAGAAGATGAAGATGGCGTCATTGATGATATCAAAACATATTACGACTGCATGTATTATTATATTTAAAGCAATTCGTTTTAGTGTCTACAAATTACTAAATTTTTTATTGTATATATCATATTTATTTTTATTTCAATTGTATTCATAATAGATATAAACCAAAATTTGTATGATACGCTATGTGTACATCAAACGAAAATACATCAATAATAATTTATTAATATTAGTAAAAATATATATGCATACGCTTTATCAACTATATAATATCATAAATGAAATTTCTATAACTCATTTTATACAATAAAATAAATACATTATGAAAAATATAGTTTTATTGTCTTTCACATTTTAAGGTATATGATCATCTTTTCTATTATATGTTTTCGTATTTCTTAATTAGATATATTACTGCATGCGAGTCGTCGTGGCAGATTCTTGCTTTTCCTACACATTTTCGTACTACTTCTGTGGAGAAACTTGGATTTCATCTTCCGGATCAGGAGCTGGTGTTTTTGATGAAGATGAACCTATTGAGAATATTCTCAAAAAAAAAACTGTTAATCAATCCATGTTTTTGGTCTGGTTCATAGCAAACAAAAAATACCTAGAGTCAAGAGAGTTGACATATGCCGAATTTCCAACAAAATTTGTTTGAAAATCAGGTACGAGAGAATGGGTACCACGAAACGAGGCTTTGCGATAGGGAGGATTACACATATTCATCCATCACTTGATGAGCTATATTTCTTAAGAGTATTGCTAAATTGGGTAAGAGGGACGACATCATACAAGGATATAAAAACAATTGATAGTGTTTTATATGATACATACGAAGATGCTTGCTATGCGTTAGGATTGATAGACGATGACAAGGAATTTATAGAAGCTATCAAAGATTGTAGTGATAATAGTTCTGCCACGTATGCCAGGAAGCTTTTTGCGAAAATGTTGGTATCCAAAACTTTATCTCAGCCTCATGTCGTGTGGGAAGCTACTTGAGAGTATCTTACCGACGATATTCTTTACAAGAAACGGCGAGAAACTGGGAGGACCTGGTGAGCGTTTTATCTTATTAATTTTTTTTATTTTAAAAACTATCTCTGTTATTTAATTAATTTATCAAACTTGCAGATATGAACTTGACCATAGAGCAGATCAAAAACATTGCTCTTACTGAGATCGAAAATCATTTGCTCAGCAATGGTCGTAGCCTCCAAAAATGGCCCCTCATGCCAAAGCCAGAAGATTTTGGCTCTTACAACGGCAATCGCCTTATAGATGATGAGCTTAAATATGTTGTGGAAGATCAGCTAAAGGAAAATGAAAGACTTATGGTGATGATAACAGATGAGCAAAGGGGGTATACAACCAGATTCTGGATGCAGTTTTAAATGATAGCGGTGGAATGTTCTTTCTTTATGGTTATGGAGGCACAAGAAAAACCTTCGTATACAGAGCACTCTCATCAGCGATCCGATCTAGACGTATGATTTTTCTAAATAATGCATCCAGTGGAATTGCTGCATTGTTGTTGGAAGGAGGTAGAACCGCAAATTCCAGATTTGGTATTCCGATAGATGCAGACGAGTTCAGTACTTGCAAGAAAATGGAGCCATGATCAGATCGTGCAGAATTGTTTAAAGCGGCAAAGTTAATTGTATGGGATGAGGCGCCTATGATGAGCAAACACTGTTTCGAGACGTTGGATCGTTCTATGCGTGATATTATAAGATCTTCTGAAGACAAACCTTTTGGGGGTAAAGTTTTTGTTTTCGGTGGAGACTTCAGACAGATTTTACCGGTTATACCTAGAGGTGGTAGAGCAGAGACTGTTTTGGCGGCTCTGAATTTGTCATATCTTTGGGAGCACTGCAAAGTTTTGAAGCTAACAAAAAACATGAGATTGCTTGCTGGTCTTACTGATGATGCAGCAAATGAGCTTCAATATTTCTCACAATGGATTTTGGATGTTGGAGATGGAGATGGAGATGGAAAAATAAATTTGCCTAACGACGGTCAAGTTGAGATTGACATCCCTTCTGATTTGCTGATAAAAAATAGTGGAGAAGATCCTATTGAAACTATGGCAAAAGAGGTTTATGGACAAGCTTTTCAAACCTCAAGAGATAAGGATTTGTATAGACATCGAGCTATTCTCACTCCCACAAATGATGAAGTGGATAAAATAAATGATTACATGCTTTCGCAGTTGCCATATAACATGTTTTTGTGTTTACTCTTATGTTCCAGTAACTTTTTACATGTCACTAAAGAAAAGGATTTACATATGCTTTCAGGTGAAGAGAAGGTTTACCTTAGCTCTGACAGTATTATCCCATCCGATGTTGACGTAGAAGAAAATGTTGTATATCTTGCAGAGTTTTTGAACAGTGTTAAAGTGGTTGGATTGCCTAGACATAATTTGAAGCTGAAGGTTGGTGCTCCTATTATGTGTCTCCGTAACATTGATGTTGCAGATGGATTATGCAATGGTACTAGGCTAATTGTTACTCAGCTACTTCCTCATGTGATAGAAGGTAGAATTATAACCGGAAACAATATTGCTGGAGACAAGGTTTGGATTCCTAGAATGTTTGTAACACCACCTGACACAAAGTTTCCCTTCAGAATGTGTCGAAGACAGTTTCCGGTTACATTGGCTTTCGCGATGACTATCAACAAAAGTCAAGGTCAAACACTAGAAAGTGTTGTTTTGTTTCTGCCTAGGCCAGTGTTCTCTCATGGTCAGCTCTATGTTGCACTTTCAAGAGTTAAGTCGAGATCTGGATTAAAAATCCTAATAACTAGTAACGAAAGGAAGCCGGAGACAAAAAAACATTGAATGTTGTCTACAAACAAGTTTTCCAGAATATTCCGTAGGCAGGGTACGTAATTGTTATTTACTTTTTTCCAATAAATTTTTTAAAATATATAAATTGTTACAATTATTTATTTTTTGGAATTTGCCAGATGGGTAGTGATGAGTATGAAGATCGATAGTATTTCATTGCCAATCAGTTTTCCGACTATTCCGATCATGGTATGTCACTTTAATATTTTTTCTGTTCAATAAAGAATAGAAAAGAATAAATCTTTCAAATTATGTAACACGTCCACTTGCTTACAAAATTAAATACATTTTTTTGCAGGTTTCTGATGTTATATACTATATAATCTGATGTTATATACTATATAACTTTATAATAATGTTTGTGTGGTCTATAATATTATTAGTATAAATTTTGTATTTTGTAACAGTTTATTTAAAAAAATATTATTAAAGTAACAATATTAATTTACATATTTTTATTTCTAAATTTAAAATATATGTGAAAATTAAATTAAGTTGGACATACGTAATAGAAAAGTAAAATTTTGAGATATTTTTAATTATTCTTATGATAATTAAAATTTTAGTTAACTAATTTTTGAAAATATATTTTAATAAGATTCTAAAAGATTTTCTTAGAATTTTCAGAAAAATATTTATTTGTATTTCATATAAAAAATTAAAAGATATGAATAATTATGTTTTGTGAAATTCAATAACCTTTCTAAGGATGGTCCAAATTAAAAATAAATATGAAAGAAGTCATAACGTTTGTGTGGCTTATAATATTATTAGTATAAAATTTATAAATTTTGTATTTTTAATAATTTTTTTAAAAAAAAAAATATTATTATGTAACAATATTAATTTACATATTTTTTATTTCTAAATTCGAAATATATGTGGAAATTAAATTAAGTTAGACATACGTAATAGAGAAGAAAAATTTTGGAATAATGTTAAGGAATAATTTTGAATTTTTTTTTATAAATCAAAAATGAATTAAATTTTTAATTATTTTCAACCTAGATGATTTAATGTAGAATGAGTCATGGTATTTATTGGTTAAGGGTTTAGTAACATATGTGATCGTATTGTAGGTAATTTTAGGCGTAGATTTTGAAATCTATCTTCTTAACTTTTTTTTTTTGAATTTGACGAATATGTGTTAGTGATCCTCTAATAAGATGATTTTAAACACTTTCTAAGTTTATTTTATGTTTAAGGAAGTGTTTTTGGTTAGTTAATTGATTTAGGGTTTCGGAAGACTTCCAAAAGACTTCCCGGGATGTCTTCTAACATATAATGCAGTAGAAGACTTCATGGAAAACTTTACTGACGACTCTACAATTTTACCGCTTGAATTTCAGTGAAATTCAAATTTCCGCCTAATGGCGAAGTCTTCCGGAAGTCTTCCGGACGTCTTTCGTGAGTCGTCCAGTAGTCTTCCGAAAGTCTTCTCTGAGAAGACTTCCATGTACGTATTCTCCGGAAGACTTCTCTGGAAGTCTTCTCAAACAATAAATCCTAAAAATAATTCATAAAATTCATAAAAAATATTTATAGAGAGGAAAAATAGAAATCATGTGACCACAAACATTTGTAAATAATGTAAATTTATATCAACTAAAATTAAATTGTTTTCAACCTAGATGATTTAATGTGGAATGAGTCATGGTATTCATTGGTTTAAGGTTTAGTAACATATGTGATAGTATTGTAGGTAGTTTTAGGCGTAGATTTTGAAATCTATCTTCTTAACTTTTTTTTTTTGAATTTGACGAATATGTGTTAGTGATCCTTTAATAAGATGATTTTAAACACTTTCTAAGTTTATTTTATGTTTAAGGAAGTGTTTTTTGGTTAGTTAATTGATTTAGGGTTTCGGAAGACTTCCAGAAGACTTCCCGGGATGTCTTCTAACATATAATGCAGTTGAAGACTTCTTGGAAGACTTCACGGAAGACTCCGAGAAGACTTCTCAAGAAGTCTTCCAAACCAAACTCGAACTTAATTTACCTTCAATTTGAAATTAACCGGAAAAAACCAAAATATATTTAACCTAACCTGATAATTTACTGTACATATAAATAGTAGTTTTTCACTGTTTATTTCACTTTTCGGTGTTTCAGAAAGAAAAAAAGTTGGTTAAAACCCTAGACTCTTATTCTAAGGCGATTACTGTGATAATTTCCGACGAATCTCTTCCGACTACCGGTTCCTCTTTATTTCAGATCTGAAACCGTTCGTTTCTCCCCTTGACTTCTTCCTCTATTTTTTTCCTTTCCAACCTCAAGTTGACCCATTTGTCCGTAAGTCTCCCGGAATTCTGCCGTAAATCTTCATGGAAATCACCCGTAAGTCTTCATGGAAGTCATCCGTAAGTGTTCATGGTAGTCATCCGGAAGACTTCATGGAAGTCATCCGGAAGACTTAATGGAAGCCATCCGAAGTCTTCCATGAAGTCTTCCATGAAAGTCTTCCGTAAGTCTTCAATGAAGTCTTCCGTAAGTCTTCCGTAAGTCTTCCGAAGTCTTCCGTAAGTCTTCCGAAGTCTTTCGAAAGTCTTCCGAAGTCTTCTGAAGTCTTCCGAAGTCTTCCAAAGTCTTCATAGTCTGTATGTTAGTATAGAACTCTTGGTGTGTTTGTTTTATGTTTGAGATGTTGTTTTATCATTGTTTGCAGGCTATACAATGGAATTACCAGTACTCCTGAAGAGGTTATTCACCCTAGGGGAAGAGCCCATTCCATTGAAGAGCATTGGATATAATACTGATGACCCCAGATTACTTCCTGCTGTAAAGGATGCTCTCCATGCTGATGAATGGGAGGAGCTGAAGAACTCTAGGTTGGGAGTCTTCATAAAGTTTTGGGAGTTGAACTTTGGTTGGGCGTCTAGCTGGTTCACTATATCCTCTGTTTTCAGCTCGATGTCAAGAAGAAGTACGAGTTGTGGAGTCTCATTGGTTCAGAGCCGGTGAGTTTTTCACTTATTGAGTTCAAACATCTCACCGGTCTTAACTGCGACTATGTTGAGCATGTGGATAATCCTCATGTAGGGCTAACAGAGGATATGTATCTGTTCTAGGAGTTGATGGGTGTTGATATCGATTATGGTCCAAGCTCCCAGCAAATAATGGCGGCATGTGAGAGATGTGGACAGTGGTCTCGAGATGACCGCATGAGGCTGGGATACCTAGCCATCTACACAGGATTTATTGAAGGATGAAAGTCCACATCCGCTACACGGGCTAGTCCTGCCAGGCTAGTGATGACTCTTGAAGAGTTTGAGGCCTACCCATGGGGGAGATTGGCGTTTAAAATCCTTATGGACTCTGTGAAGGCTAAGGATTTGACAAAATCTTACACCATTGATGGGTTTATTCAAGTACTCCAAGTCTGGATCTACTTTGCTCTGCCCGACTTTGCTGCGGAGTATGGAAATCCCATACGAAACAAACCTAGTCCTCCTTTGCTGGCTTATAAGGGGCATAAAGGACGGAAATTTGTCAAAGAGGGTATCTGCACACAGGTATGTCTCAGTATCTAACTTGATATGGTAGTGATTATTGTCTCAGTATCTAACTTGATATTCATTACTTCCTGCAGACTCGTGTGGTGAACTTAGTGGTGAAGGAGCTTGGTGAATTGTTCCCTCAGTGGGACAATGATAACACCAATGTGGCAGTTGAGAACCTCGTGAATCTCATCTGTGGTGGTGAACGTAAGATGAAGTGGGGAAAAGAGTGTTGGGCAGACATTGGTACTAAGCCGTGGACCAATCCAAAGGTCATCATTGTCAAGGAGGAATCTCTTGAGCTTCCTTTCAAGGAAGAAAGAAGACCCTGGAAGAAACTTCGTACTGAGGCTCATACTGAGGCTCCTTCTGAGGATCGTACTGAGGCTCCTTCTGAAGCTCGTACTGAGGCTCCTTCTGTTTCGTGGAGTGGGGTTAAGAAAGAAGATCTTGAACAAAGTTTCAAGAACTTGACGAAAGTTATGACTGATGGGTTTGGGCAGTGCCTAAAGGAGATCAAGCTTTTTGCCAATAGGATTGAAGCTGTGGAGAAGAAGGTGGGAATCAACCACAATGAACTTCAACTCACAGTTTCAGAACCGGATAATATTGCGCACGAACTAGGGGTTAGTACTGAAACCTCTCCCAATATCGAGGAATACTAAGAATAAGAAGTGAAAGTTGTATTTTGTATATATTTTGTTTCATTTGTTGATTGGATGGATGGTACATTTGTTTCATTTGTTGATTGGAACCTTTGGCTAAGCTAATTTTATGTGGATTGAACTCGAATTTGCAGAGTGAGAGTGTGAATGGGAAGAAATCAGGAAGTGTCAACAAAGACACTGACCAAAAACAAATGAGTAGCATCAATGCACCTCAAGTCCCGGAGGTGGAAGATCCAAGTGTTGTCATTATAGACAAAAATGAGCCAACTAAATCAGACTTGGATAGGGCGGACGAGAGACGTCGGGTAAAGAAAGATGCTACCATGGCATTCCTCAAGGGAAAGAGTGAACGAGATAGGAAGCTTGCTGCATCACAACAGTCTCCTTATCAGGGCAACATCACAGCCAAAGTGATCGTGCCGAACAAGAAGGCTGGTCTTGGCTATGATCCGTTTGCTCCCCTTGACAAGAATAACAATAAGTTGCTTATTGAATTTTTGAAAAAGATCCGTAAGTACTAATCTCCCACAGAACATTAAGTTGGTTGTTGTTGTTTGTTGATCTAGTTTTGCTGTTTTCAGGACTCATAAAATAGCTTTTGATAAAAGACCACTGGGGCCAAGTCTGTGGTATTCCACCATCCGAACACCCCTAAAATGGCTCTACGACTCGGTAAGATTTTTAAGGTTTACTTGTGGAAGTCTTCCGGGGGAAGTCTTTTGTAAGTCTTCCGGAAGTCTTCCGGGGGAAGTCTTCTGGAAGTCTTCTGTAAGTCTTTTGACTTGTTATGTCTTCTTGAAGTCTTATGCCTTGTTATATTTTCAATGCAGCATATGGATGGTTATATCAATTTACTGAGGCAGCGGTTTCAGAGGCATCCAGAGCACTTTAGGAGCGAGAGGCTTTGCATTCTTGATCACGTGTTTAGCAGAATGTGGACGTTCAAGTACCCAGAGTTTAAGAGATCAGAGCCCGATGTAAACGGGTTAGGAAGGATGCTCCCTGCAGGGAGTTGGGATTATTATGCTGGTTTACTACCCAGATTTTTCCAAACAAAGAGGGTTTGGGGATCGGATGTGGATGACATTTATGCGCCAGTGAACTTCAAGAATGATCACTGGATTGCTATTTGGGTGTCCATTCCAAACAGGCACATCACCATCTAGGACATCATTATAAACCATATTAGACCTGCTCAACTCGCCGATTTAATGGAGCCTTTTGCCAAGATGCTACCTTATCTGCTTGTTGAATGTGCTGCCTCCGTCGAAGAGCGTGTGAAATACACACTAGAGCCATTCACATATGCGAGAGTGGCTGCCGTAGTACCTCAATGTCGTGCTGGTGATTGTAGTGTGTTCACCTTGAAATACATTGAGTGTCATGCTCTTGGAATGGAATCATTTCCTCCTGCCTTATCTGATAAGAACGTCAAGAGCATTAGGGAGAAGATGGCTACTGACCTATTTAATGAGACCCCTGGCAACAATGGAGAAACCGATATTGAGGGCTTGGATCTGTATGATTGAACTAATCATTTGTAACTTGAACTAATCTTTTGTAACCTTGAACTAATATTTTGTACATAATTCTAATTCTAATTAAGGAACCTATTCAAACACAATACATAAGACATAAGATAAGTTCATAAGACATAAGACATAAGATAAGTTCATAAGACATAAGACATAAGATATAAGTGCACAAGACTTCCAGAAGACATCCTCCGGAAGACTTACAAAAGACATCCAGACGACTTACAGAAGACTTTAAGAAGACACCCTCCGGAAGACTTACAGAGGACATCCAGATGACTTACCGAAGACTTCAAGAAGACTTTAAGAAGACACCCTCGGAAGACTTACAGAGGACATCCAGACGACTTACCGAAGACTTACCGAAGACTTTCAGAAGACTTCAAGAAGACATCCTCCGAAAGACATACAGAGGACTTTCAGAAGACTTGCAGAAGACTTACAGAAGATTAGTTCTCACTATTTACCAGGTTGTCTGCAGTTTGAGCAGCTATAATCCTTGTGTAGCTTCCGCGGTTTGTGTCCTCTCATCCTAGATAGCTCCAACCAAGATTTTCATCTTGATTTCTTTTGTCGCCCTGGACCACGCTTTACATCTGGAGGAAAACAAGTCCGAGACTCAACTTCTCCACCACAAGGATATATATTCTGTGAGTATCCTGCATACAAATATTCCCTCGAGTATAGGGGCACACAAGTGTTGCAATATGCCGATTAGCAAAGGTTCCAGCTGCTATAGCATGCGAGCAAGGTATTTTCTCGATTCCATAGACACCACAATCACACTTACTATGTTCCAAATCGACAACACAGTCACGTTTGCCACCTGACACAAAGAATCGACTTCCATCAATTGGTTGGACAGTCATCTTATCCGCTAACTCCTCACGAATCGCCAATAAGTATTCAACTCCCCAACTATGTTCAGTTGTGAGATTCAGAGCATCTTCTCGCCTTTTCCAATACCACCTTCCCAAATTTTCCCTTATAAACTCCAAAAGAAACACTATGGGAAATCCTCTTGCTCTCTTGAGAGCGGAGTTAATAGATTCAGCTATGTTGCTCGTTTTTATATTGTACATTTCTCCATGACAATGAACCCGTGACCATAGTCTCACGTCCGCTTCCTCCAAATATGTTGCCAGTGCCGGGTTAGCATTCCGGATCTCCTCCATGTAGCGGTTAAAGTCGAAGAGTGTATGAGCATAAGCAGCGCCTTTAACCAAGTACAATAGATGCTTCCCTTTATACTTTTGGACAATGTTCTGTTGTAGGTGATAATAACATATTCCTCGGGTTGCCCAAGGGAACACCTTTTCACACGCGCTTTTAATGGCTCTATGCCGGTCGGAGACTATCATCAAAGCATGCTGATCAGATACACAACTCCTCAGTTGTGTGAAAAACCATTCCCAAGCATCATCATCTTCTATATCTACGATTACAAAAGCCAATGGAAATATCTGAAAATTACCATCTTGTGCAGCTGCAACTAACATAACACCTTCATACTTCCCACTTAGGTGAGTCCCATCCACCACGATGACCCTTCTCTGATACTGAAAACAAGCAATAGAATATCCAAATGATATAAATAGATACTTAAATCTATTCTCAGCATCAAGTTCTATACTAGTCTTAGAACTCGGATTTGCTAACGTGATTTGCTCCAATATGAAGGCAGCCTCTCATACCCTTCTTCTGCTGATCCTCTTACCAATTTTTGAGCATGTAAAAATGCTCTGTATGAAGTGGTGTAATCTATAGTCATGCCAAACATGTTCCTCATTGCATCTTGGATATGCTTCGGATTTAACCCATCAATGATTCCAACGCGATCTATGAAAAGCTGACCAACATACTTCGCAGTAAAATGTTTCCGGTGAGCCCGTCGTTCAGACACAGAACATGTATGATTCTTCACATACTTTGTTACCCAAAACGTGTTTGTTCCATGTTGCACACTCGCTCTAAGCTTCCATTTGCACCCAGGAACACAGCATTTTGCTACAAGTAGAGTTTTAGTGGTCTTGTATATTTTGAAGGAGAATTTATGCTTCACCGTTGTCAACCGCAACTCTGAAACCAATGCCGCTTTACTGATAAAACTCTGGCTGACATAGATATTGGTGTCAACTATCTCATTTGAGCTTTCTCCTTCATTAGCATATGTCTCTTTGAAATTCTCAAAACATATATCTTCTTCCTCTTCCTCTTCCTCATCCTTAACTCTTCCATACTCACTGTAATCTCCAAACTCATCATCCACTTCAGCAACATACTTCTCCTCCTCATAATTTATATTTTGCGGCAAATTATCATCATCTTCCACTTCATTTTCTTCTTCCCCTCCATTTTCTTCTTCTCCTTCAACAACTAGGTTTCCTTCAGCATTGGCATCATTAACATTCCTCATCCTGCCTCGGCTTGATACACAAAGACGTACAACATGTGTTTTACTTATCTTGATCAAGTTCTGAACTTGTCTATCACTTGTAACATGAATAGGAGGAGTATCAGGAGCTATTTGTTGCATTAGTGCGTCTGGTAACAAGTAAGTTAAATCCACAACCTCATCGTTCTTATCCAGGTTAAAATCTTCTACAGCCATTTCAACAAGTTCATCATGTGTAGAACCATCACTCAAAAAGAACATTCTCACTCCTTTGACATTATCAACCACAAAATCCCAAGAATTATCTTTCACCAACCATTCTCCGTAAACAACAGGTAACTGAAGCATCATCTGAAAAAATCATATTAAAACACATTAGCAAACACACAACAAGAAAAACTCAAGAAGTCTTCTACGTTTAGCTAGGAACATTAATAAACATAAAAAGTTTGTAACCTCATAATTATCATCATTTTAGTTATGAATTTCACTCAGGAGCCCCAATACACATTAATTAACAAGAAAATATTAAAAATTCGTTTTGAGTTTTGAGAAAATTGAAGTTTAATAAAGATTGACGTAGAAGACTTCTTAAGAAGTCTACCCTGAAGAAAACTTCTAAAGAAGTCATCCCCAAAGAAGACTTCTAAAGAAGTCTTCCGTTTAGGTCATTTTTGCAATTGTAAATTTACGAAGGAAGACTTCTCTAGAAGTCTACTCTGTAGAAGACATATTGAGAAGTCTTCCTTTGTAAATATTGGCTTACTTTTGATTTTGAAAAATTCTCGAAATTCCCAGAGAAGACTTTCCTAGAAGTCTTCTCGGATAAACATGTTGGTTTTGCAATTGACCGAAATTTGTCAGAAATTTGACTTCTGTAGAAGACTTCTCTAGAAGTCTTCTTTTTTATAACATGAAGTCTTCTCATCGTCACCAGAAGTTTGTTTGGGTTACTTTTGCAATTGAGAGTTAATAGCAAAACATTAAATATTATTGAGAAGACTTCTTTAGAAGTCTTCCGCCGGAAGACCTCTTAAGAAGTATTCTCTCGTTACCAAATGTTTGACCAGAAACTCGGAATAAAACTTGAGAAGACGTCTAGAGAAGTCTTCTTATTAATATTTAATGTTTTGCTATTAATTCTCAATTGCAAAAGTAACCCAGGCAGAATTCTGGTGACGCTGAGAAGACTTCATGTTATAAAAAAGAAGACTTCTCTAGAATTCTACAGAAGTCAAATTTCTGACAAATTTCGGTCAATTGCAAAACCAACATGTTTATCCGAGAAGACTGCTACGGAAGTCTTCTCGGTTTTGATTGTTTTTTTTATAATCAAAGGAAATTTAGAAGACTGATGGGGAAGTCTTCTAGTCAAAACACGCAAAAGGTCAATTGCAAAACTAACCTATGCATTGACCAGAAGTCTTCTTCGCGAACAAATCTGAAAAACAATATTGATTTCATACCTTGGACCGTCAGATGACTTGCTTAGGCTTCTCCAAGCACACAGAACTTCAATACTCAAGCTACCAATCCGTTACTCTATGAACATTACAAAGTTTGGAATAAAAATCTTGGGTTTTTTGAATGATTTTTTAAGGAAAGTGAAAGACATGTGGTTTGAATGCACAACAAATGAGATAGTAAGAGAAAAATTCGTTTTTTTGTCATTAAGACCTTCAAATTGGTTGTTCATGGTAGTTGGGGGATTGATGGCAATGGCAATATTGTAAATATTTGGTGAAGATAAGGATGATAGAGTAAAAGACTTATTTAAAAAAAAGCAATGGCATTTTTGTGAATAACTCGAAAATTTAGGGTGAATAAGGCAAATAAAAGTTCCAAAAAATAGTGGGTTAGTTTTGCATTTGAGTTGAAATTTTGAGTCATTTTTGCAAAACACCCTTAACTTTTTTATGAAAATAGACTTAGTTAATTTTTCTAAATTATAAAAAAAAAAACTAGAAATTCAACTCCACCCCTTTAACACTAAACCCTAAACAATAATTAATAAAGTGTAAACTCAAATGTTAATATATTTTTGATAGTCTATTTTTGCAAAGTGGTACTTAACTTATGTTATTTTTTGGTAATTTCTCATTAAAGTTTTAATTAACTAATTTTTGAAAATCTATTTAAAAAGATTCTCAAAGATTTTCTTATAATTTCCATCAAAATATTTATTTGTATTTCAAAATAAAAATTAAAAGATAGGAAAATATATTATAATTATGTTATGCAAAATTTAATAAACTTTCTACGGATAGTCCAAATTTTAAAAAAATCACAATTGGGCCCTCGCCTCGACTCCATCATGTCCAAACGTTTTTTCTGATAGCAAGTCAGTATGCAAACTTGGACTATCTATTCTGGAAAAAGAATGCTACCGAAGATCCAAATCTAGATAGAGACCCGTATCCATGGATTATGTGGTATCTTTGGAAAGCCAAAAATGATAAGTTATTCAAAGGAATTTCATGTGATCCCGCTGAACTGATCCGACATGCTCATTCTGAATGCCAAGCTTGAATTGATGCTAATGGAAGACCAAATAGCAGTAATGGGCAGAAGCCACAGAGTACACAAGCCTTAAACTTACAGAGTTTATGTTTGGTAGAGGTTCATGGACAATGGATTCTAATTTTAGAGGATATGGATGGGTATAGTTGGATGATAACGAAAAGGAGAAACTCATGGGATTGAGAAATAAGGAGAGACGACTATCACCCCTTTACACGAGCTGGATGCTTTAACGTGGGCAATGGAGAACATGATTAACCATACATCTTGTCAGCATTTTGGAACCGACTGCATGGATTTGATTTTGATTGTACAGAGTCCGACATCTTGGCTAGGCTTCTTTACGGAGTTATCAGAGTTTTCATCTATTCGACAGCGCTACCACGACTTCAAAATCATCCACATACCAAGAGCACGAAATGAAAAGATAGATTCATTAGTAAAGAAGGCACACACTTTTCACCCTAGTCTAGTTTTTGTTGGATGTTCTATTCCGGTTTCAATTCCCAAACTACTTCTGATTTTAGAGTAACCTTTTGATGTAAAAAAAAACTTATATTTTAACTGATATGATATACAGATTCTTGTTTGACCCGTACTATTTAGCCTAAATGGTCGCCCCTTGTTTTTTTTGGAATTTAATTTAAATTATTATGGTGTTATACTGAATTAGTAGATAGTGTAATTTAATGAAAAATTAAAATATTTACAAGCTGTATTAGTTTTATTAGATATTATGGTTAAGAATATCATGTTAGTTCAGCATGCATTTACTTTCTCGTCCATGGTTTCATTTTAAAGAATATTCAGCCATACAATATTTAAATTTAAAAATGTTTTTTACTTATAAATATCCATTCGAAGGAATCTTCTTTATATAATGCTTCGAGCTCACAAGCGTAAGATGAAGAGAAAGAAGGTTAAGGGAAATAAGAAGTAAATATCAAAAAGAATGTACTCAAAGAGATGGAGGCCGGAGGAGTGGTGATATCAAACAAGTATGGGAGTAGGAGATTTTGGGGAATAACATTGCTTTGTTCCATAGCGGCTATGGCGATATGATGCGCCCCTAGGATGCTCTTTGGTTGATGGGAATGGATAGATCCTTGCAAGAACGAATCAGGGACTCAAGTTCTTCAAGGTTTGTGGATTGAATGGTGACACAAGAGGGATGGATGATCTCTTGATACTCCTAGATGAATAACTCGGATATGACACACCAAATTAGACACCCTTAGGTCTCTGGATATTACACACCAGACTCGACACACTTTCTAGAGAGAGAGCCGTCAAGGAGAAAAGATAACTTGTTGATTAAAAGATGGATGATTACAATAGGGTTTAGAGACCCATTTAAATAAGGAGAAACCAGAGAACATGCTCTCTAGGGTTTCGACAATAAGCAAAAAAGGAAACTATAGTTTAAGTTTAACATAAGCTTTAAAATGAAATAAAATGTAAACTTCTTTAGTCTTGGACCGAGATAGGGCCTAAGTGATGTGAAGACAAGTTGTGGCCTCGTTAAAAACCTTCCTCCGGAAAACCTCATGGGACAAAACCAAAAGCAAGGAAAAGAGCACGCACCCCATGTCTTGCCTAGACACTAACTCAGCTTGATGTAGAGATGGCTTGAATGGTGATCAAGACATCTCGGATCAGACCTTGTCCAAGACTTTCTTGTTGTGGATGTGAAGTGAGTAATCCAACAACATTCTCTTTAAGCTTCTTGACTCTGGAACGAGTCATGGGACCTTCAGGAATGGCTAGAGCATCATCACCAGGCTGCTGGTGCAATGTGGCTTCATGTGGCTCATCTAGACTCTCCTTGTTCTCCTTAGTGATCCGGTCCATGATCACATCATCCCCTCCCTCTTGAAAAGGATTTGTCCTCAAATCAGGTTCATCTACAGCAAAAGGAGCCAAGTCAGTGACATTGAAGCTATTTGATACATCATACTTACCTTGGAGATCAAGTTTGTAGGCATTGTCATTGATCTTGTGGATGATCTCGAAGGGTCCATCAACCCTTGGCATCAGCTTGGACTTCCTCTCGTTGGGGAACCTATCCTTCCTCAGGTGCAACCAAACTTGGTCACCAACTTCAAAGGTTCTCACACGTCTCCCCTTGTTAGCTTGCTTCTCATAAAGCTTGGTCTTCTGCTCAATGTTTTGTCTAGCCTTCTCATGGATCCGTTGGACCATCTCTGCTTTCTTCTTGCCATCTAGACTGATCCTTTCACACTCAGGTAAAGGCATTAGATCCAAAGGAGAGGTGGGATTGAACCCATAAACAATCTCAAAAGGTGAATACTTAGAAGCAGAATGCATAGCATGATTGTATGCAAATTCACAGTGTGGTAAGTATTCTTCCCATGTCCTTAAGTTCTTTTTAATGAATGCACGCAGGAGTGTTCCTAAGGTTCTATTAACTACTTCAGTTTGTCCATCAGTTTGTGGATGACATGTAGTAGAAAACAACAGTTTAGTGCCTAGCTTAGACCAAAGTGTCTTCCAGAAGTAACTAAGAAACTTAGTGTCCCTATCAGAAACTATAGTCCTAGGCATGCCATGCAAACGAACAACCTCTTTAAAGAACAAGTTAGCAACGTGCAATGCATCATCAGTTTTATGACATGCTATGAAATGTGCCATCTTAGAGAACCTATCAACAACCACAAAGATTGAATCCTTTCCTGTTCTAGTCCTAGGTAAACCAACAATAAAGTCCATGGAAATGTCATTCCAGGGATGGTGTGGAATGGGTAAAGGAGTATACAAACCCTGGGATTGGACTTGGGACTTGGCATGCTTGCAAGTAGCACACCTCCCACAGATTCTTTCCACATCTCTCTTCATGTGCGGCCAATAGAAGTGATCCTGCAAAACTTTTAAGGTCTTGGCAATCCCAAAGTGTCCCATTAGACTGCCCCCATGGGATTCCCTGACAAAAAGATCTCTCAAAGAGCAGTTAGGCACACACAATCTATTGTCATAAAACAAGTAGCCTTCTTTCTAAAGTAATGCCCTGCAGCAAACTTAGCACAAGAAGCATAGGCTTCCTTGAAATCATGGTCAGTGTCATACATATCCTTTATCTGCTCAAACCCAAGCAACTTAGCATCTAGGGTGGTCAAGAGAACATACCTCCGAGATAGTGCATCAGCAACTACATTCTCCTTACCTTGTTTATATTTGATCACGTATGGGAAGGTCTCAATGAACTCAACCCACCTTGCGTGTCTCTTGCTAAGCTTACTCTGCCCTTTTAGATACTTTAGGGACTCATGATCAGTGTGTATGACAAACTCCTTGGGCCACAAGTAGTGTTGCCACGTTTGTAATGCCCTCACCAAGGCATATAGTTCTTTGTCATAGGTTGCATAGTTGAGAGTGGCTCCTCCAAGCTTCTCACTGAAGTATGCTATAGGTTTCCTATCCTGCATCAACACAGCACCAATTCCAATTCCTGAGGCATCACATTCTATTTCAAATGTTTTAGTAAAATCAGGAAGCATAAGGAGAGGTGATTGAGTAAGCTTCTCTTTTAGGCTCTGGAAAGCCTTCTCTTGTGCTTCTCCCCACTTGAATCCAACATCCTTCTTTATCACTTCAGTCAAGGGAGCTGCAATGGTGCTAAAGTCTCTCACAAATCGCCTATAGAACCCAGCAAGCCCATGGAAACTCCTCACTTCTCCTACTGTGGTTGGACTCGGCCAGTCTTTGATGGCTTTGATCTTCTCCTCATCGACCTTAACTCCATCTGCACTCACAACAAAACCTAGGAAAACCAAGTTATCTGTGCAAAAGGTGCACTTCTTCAAGTTGGCATAAAGCTTTTCATTCCTTAAAACATTCAGGACAGCCCTAAGATGATCTAGATGTTCTTCTAAGTTCTTGCTATATACTAAGATGTCATCAAAGTATACTACAACAGAAATGCCTATGAATGATCTAAGAACATGATTCATTAACCTCATGAATGTACTAGGTGCATTGGTTAATCCAAATGGCATAACTAACCACTCATATAATCCATGTTTAGTTTTGAATGCAGTCTTCCATTCATCTCCTTCTTTCATCCTAATCTGATGATAACCACTTTTTAAATCTATCTTAGAAAAGATGCAAGAACCATGTAATTCATCAAGCATATCATCAAGTCTAGGGATAGGGTGGCGATACTTCACTGTGATGTTGTTGATTGATCTACAATCAACACACATACGCCATGTACCATCTTTCTTAGGCACTAGGAGCACTGGTACAGCACATGGGCTCAAACTCTCTCGGATATAGCCCTTCTCCATGAGTTCCTCTACTTGTCTTTGCAACTCCTTGGTCTCAACCGGGTTGGTTCTGTATGCTGGACGGTTTGGAAGTGTAGATCCTGGAACAAAGTCTATCTGGTGCTCAATCCCTCTCAAAGGTGGTAAACCAATGGGATTGTCTTCTGGAAATACATCTTGAAACTCCTGCAAAAGAGAAACCATTTCACTCGGATACACCGGTGTAGAATCTGTTAAGTTCAAAAGAGTTTCTTTAAACACAAGTAAGATAGCAGATTGTTTAGAGTTGGAGAGTTCTTTTGATATCACCCATGTTAGCATAGAAGTTTGGCTGCTTAGTTCCAGCCGGTTTTAGATCAATCTCCTTCTTCTTTTGGAGTTGAATCTGATCTTGTTGTACTTCCTTGGGTGTCAAGGGAACCAGGGTGGTCTTGCGTCCCTTGAACTCAAAGGAGTGCTTGTTGGTGAAGCCATCATGGATAACTCGGCGATCAGATTGCCAAGGTCTTCCAAGAAGTATGTGACCAGCTTGCATAGGCAACACATCACACAAGACTTCATCTTCATATCTCCCAATGGCTAAGGGAATAAGGACTTGACTTGAAACCTTCATGGTGCCTTCTTCATTCAGCCATTGTAACCGGTAAGGCTTGGGATGTTTCTGAACCTTCAATCCCAACTTCTGGACCATTGTTTCACTCGCAGCATTCACACAACTACCTCCATCAACAATGAGGCTGCACACTTTTCCTTGGACCAAGCACCGGGTGTAGAAGAGGTTCTCACGTTGCTCTAGCTCCTCAGCCTTGTTTTGCAAGCTTAGAAGCCTTCTTGCTACTAAAAGCTTCCCCTGGACTGGTCCTTCTTCATGTTCTTCTTCAGTGTCTTCTTGGTCAGACTCGGTGTTGTCATCTTCTGAGGCATACTCTCCATTTTCCAGCAAGATCATGACTCTCTTGTTGGTACATTCATTGGCATAATGACCTCTTCCTTGGCACTTGAAACACTTGACATCACGAGCTCTGGAACTAGAAGCTTCAACCTTGCCTTTGCCCTTGTCAAGAGCACTGCTTGGTTTGGTCTCTTCTCTTGGATAGGACTTGTTATCCTTCTGGAACGGTTTAGACTCCTTAGGATAAGGTGACTTCTCTTCCTTGGTGTTGTGTAACCGGTTAGAGCCATATTGGTTGCGTGAATGTCCCCTCCTCTTGAGCTGTTGCTCCACAAGAATAGCCTTGTGTAGCATCTCTTCAAGCTCCACATAATGTTGCATCTCAACATTGTCTTGTATCTCTCGGTTTAAACCACAAAGGAACCTTGACATGGTTGCTTCTCTATCTTCTGATATGCTAGCCCTCAGCATGAGTAACTCCATCTCCTGGTAATACTCCTCCACTGATCTTGATCCTTGGGTAAGTTTCCTCAGCCGGTGGTGCAAGTCTCTGTGGTAATGGCTTGGAACAAACCTCTTGCGCATGATAGACTTCATCTCTGTCCAAGTCTCAACTGGTTCCTCTCCATTCCTCCTACGAGTTGTGATGTACTGATCCCACCAACTTAAAGCATAGTCATAGAACTCAGTGGCAGCAATCTGAATCTTCTTGTGGTTTGTGTACTGCTTACACTGAAAGACTAACTCAATCTTCTTCTCCCACTCAAGGTAGGCATCCGGATCAGCTTTGCCATGGAATGGGGGTATCTTGATCTTCAAACCAGCAAGCTCATCTCCCTGGTTCATCCTTCTCTCTTGGACACGCCTAGGTCTTCTTGAGGATGAACTGAGGTGCTCATACTCATTGTCAGTCTCCTCATAACCATCATGCTCTTGGCGAGTTGCATGAGGTCTCTCTTCTCTCCTAGTCTCTCGGTTTGGCACTTGACTAGTAGCTCTCCTGATGTCTTCTCTGAGCTCTCTCCGGATGTCATTGAGGTTGGTCCTCATCATCTCGGTCATGGTTGCCAACATGTTCTGGTTGAGTTGATTTGTCATAGCCTCCATGAGAAGCTTGTTCTTCCTGACGAGTGCAGCTTCTTCTTCAGACTCGGAGCCCATGCTTCCTGCACAAAGGTAAACAAAATAACCAGTAAAAGGTTTCTAGGTAACAAGATAAGCAAAAAGGAAAAAGAAAACAAGCTTGTTTTGCAAGACAAAAGCAAAAAGGAGAATCGGCTAGGTTAAAAGGAAAAGAGTTCAAGCAAAAAGGAAAAACCTCTAAACTTTTCCTAATCTCTTCTAAGGTTTTCTAGCACCCTAACAACCTTAATCTACTCGTGTTCAAGGTGATAAACAAGTTAAACAGATGAACAAGGTGATCGACAAAGGTAAGACATGCGGCTAGGGTTTCTCTCTCTCTAGGGTTTCCGCAAAAACCAAAAAGGAAAGTTTATGAATCCTTGTCTAATCTCTTATGAAACTCGAGCAGCCCTAAACAAATTAGTTCTACTGCTTATTCAAGATGATAGAGATGAAACACGGATGAAACAAAAAGAAACAAGAGAGAAAACGAGTACTTCCCAACCAAAGTTGCTCTGATACCACTTGATGCGTCCCTAGGATGCTCTTTGGTTGATGGGAATGGATAGATCCTTGCAAGAACGAATCAGGGACTCAAGTTCTTCAAGGTTTGTGGATTGAATGGTGACACAAGAGGGATGGATGATCTCTTGATACTCCTAGATGAATAACTCGGATATGACACACCAAATTAGACACCCTTAGGTCTCTGGATATTACACACCAGACTCGACACACTTTCTAGAGAGAGAGCCGTCAAGGAGAAAAGATACTTGTTGATTAAAAGATGGATGAGTACAATAGGGTTTAGAGACCCATTTAAATAAGGAGAAACCAGAGAACATGCTCTCTAGGGTTTCGACAATAAGCAAAAAAGGAAACTATAGTTTAAGTTTAACATAAGCTTTAAAATGAAATAAAATGTAAACTTCTTTTAGTCTTGGACCGAGATAGGGCCTAAGTGATGTGAAGACAAGTTGTGGCCTCGTTAAAAACCTTCCTCCGGAAAACCTCATGGGACAAAACCAAAAGCAAGGAAAAGAGCACGCACCCCATGTCTTGCCTAGACACTAACTCAGCTTGATGTAGAGATGGCTTGAATGGTGATCAAGACATCTCGGATCAGACCTTGTCCAAGACTTTCTTGTTGTGGATGTGAAGTGAGTAATCCAACAACATTCTCTTTAAGCTTCTTGACTCTGGAACGAGTCATGGGACCTTCAGGAATGGCTAGAGCATCATCACCAGGCTGCTGGTGCAATGTGGCTTCATGTGGCTCATCTAGACTCTCCTTGTTCTCCTTAGTGATCCGGTCCATGATCACATCACGACATCTCTGCTCGTATACTGCCTGACTGGAAAAGCCAACAATATGAAAGGATCAACTGCAAATACAGTAATATCCGTTGGGATGTTTATAATACTATAATATGTATTGATCGGAGCCACGCAAATGTGGTGCGGGCCTCCTCCTGGACTCTCACCTCAAAAAAAATTGATCCGGCCGAGATAGCAAGGTTGGAGCAGGCAGGTTCGTTTTAATCTGCATTGTAACGTTGTGGTTGGGAAAGATTGTGGAGGTTTTGTCGTTCATTACTGGCCTTGTAGCAATTTCCCAACTTATATCTCCGTCGTTTGGCATGAAGCATTTGTGGTTAATCATTGGCATGTGGTTAATCATTTGGGGTTAATTATGTCAAGTTCCCTATCTTTTCTTCTTCTTTGGCTGGTTCTCCATATTCATATTGACCTACGTTTTCATCGTCCGATTTAGTTTCCCTGAAAAAAACCCTTGTCAAAGTGTTTACCATGGTATCAGAGGTTTTAACTTAACAAGGTTTTGTTGTTATGTTTCATGATTTATAATGAATCTATTTTCTTCTATGCATGTGCTATTATGTTTAGTTACCCTGAACAGAGATTTTGTATATGTCAAACATTAGAACCTATAGTACATACTGAATTAGGGGGTGTTATTGGTTATTTTAATAGATTTAAAACTGATAAGATTTTAAAACTTTTGATTCATTTGAAAAGTTATAATATATGATTTGTCTAACTATTTTAAAATCCGTGTCAATGTAAAATGAAATCTATAGGATATTATTTGAATTCTACAGTAGAGTTAGAATTTTGTTTTAGTGGACTATAATTTCAAATAAAAGAAAAATGATTAAAATAAAAAAATAAAAATAAAAATTAAAAAAACACATAATCCTAAACATAACCTAACAAAGAGAAAATGAGAAAAAAAAACTTAAAACACAGATAAAACCCATTTTCATTCCATATTGGCTTGAATTCATCCTAGTTTTTCTTCCACAGACATACTAACAAAATCGTTTTGTATACCCAAATGATAAATACTTGTAAGTACTTTATAAGCAATACATGGCTCAAAGTCTAAAATTTCTTTGATAGTATCCAAAACGTTATTTTTCTTTAAAGTTTTGTTTCAATTTAATAACCCACGATAAAAATATTTTCATATGAAATAACAATTAGTATGAAAATGAAAAACAGAGAAATATGATGTTAGGTGCAATCATGTTGTGAATATATAGCTATTTTCTTACCAAAAAAATATATATATAGCTATTTTTTATCTTTAAGTAACTATTTTTGTAAGATAAGTGATTGACTAATGTGAGAGCGATTGATGATTACCAAAATGACACATGAAGAATGAATGAAAAGTGATGACGAACGTGAGAGATAACAAAGAGACCTAAGTTTGATGAACAAAAGTAATACCAAAAGAATGTTTTCATTTGCAAATATGTAGATAAAAAAGTTAGATTTTGAGTGATATATTTACACATAAAATCATCTCCTAATTCAGTTAAAATCTTTCAAATCAAATGAATTATAAGAGTCTATCAAATTTGAATAACACAAGATTTAAAATGTCATATAAAAGTCTTTAGTTGAATAACAATAGATTGTAAATCTTTTTATTGAAGAGATTGTAAATATAAAATCAAGAAATATATATATATTTTAAAAAAATTAATAAGAATATTTTAAATACAACAACCAACAATTAGATTTTAATAAGGAATTTAAAATCAATCATTGAATAAATCTAGATTATAAAACCTATAGAATTCATTTAAAATACACCGTTAAATCATTTTCAAAGTATTTATAAAATCAGTATGAGATATTTGATTTCTGTAACAGAATTGAACTCTGCTTTAAGAATATTTCAATTTGAAATAAAAAATAATAATTATAAGAATGTAAACTGAAATAAAAAAATAATAAACACACATTAAACTATATCATCGCAAACATCACTAATACACGTTGGAAGTATCATTTTATATAATTAATATGAAAAGGCTAGATGATGCTATTCAATGTGAAACAATAATAGATAAATTAAATACATACATGAATTATTAAAAGAAGATATTACGTTTAAATTTTATGAATTTGACCAAGTTGATAGAAGAAAAATATGGATTTGATAAAATTGATAAAAATAGGTTTTTTCTTTTGGAGAAATCTAGTTTCAAAAAAAATAATAATAAAAATCTAGGTTCAATCAAAGAACAATATATGTTTTTTCTTGTCTTTTTAGATATAAATATGACTAGCTTCACGTCACAGTTATTATAGTTGATGCTCTAATTTGTCATATGTTCTGTTTTATTTTGTCCATTAGATAAGGTTGGTTAGCTACGTTAGATTCTTTTCATTAGATGAGTTTTGGTTTATAAAATTTTTAGATTTTGATTGAACTATTTTATACATAAAAGTAAATTCAAATAAATTCAAAATATTTTAAGTCAAATAGAATGTAAAATTCCATGAAACATAAATAACACAAGATTTGAAATATTATATTGAAATCTTTAATTGAATAACAATAGATTTCAGAGGTTTTAATGAGAGAATTATAAATACAAGAATCAATAACTTTAGAGTCTAAAATCTCTTAATAAATAAATTTTAAATACATAACACTAGGTTTTAAAACTAGAATTAATATCAATCTTTCAATAACACAAGATTGCAAAACTTATATAATTGACTTTCAATCTCCACTATCCAATAGCATCCCCTAATTAAGCATTGTACTCAATGTTCCAACTTAAAATGTTTTTCAATTAATATATAAGGAACTAAAAATATTTATTCTCTTAAAATATAATTAAGCACAATACTAAAACAAATCTAGCACAGAAGATATAAGAAACCATATAATCCTTATTGCTTCCATTTAAAGAACAGTCTTTGAGCTTTGATAATAATATTTAAAATCAGTAAGAAGAACTCGGTCAAGTTGTTCAATAGCTTCAGGTAGCTTGCCATTACATGGCCGATCAGAGGCGCCAAAAACAGACCATAGATTCTTAATGTTAGTTGGATTATCTCATAAGGCTTCCCCAGAAACCCTGAAATATTCAAAATCATTTTTAAGAAAACATCACAGATTTACAGTTACAAATTTTAAATGATTAGTATTTATAACTAAATAAAATAAAAATGAGGATGACAAAAAAATCAATAAAAATAAAAATCAGAAAACGTACAGTCAGCAACTTGTGGGAATTCGTCGAACAAGAACGTTATGTTCTTTAGCAAAGTCTGGAAACGTATAACAAGATAACCAAATAATAAATTTTCCAGATAACAAAATAAAGAAATCTAAAAAAATCATCAGAATAGTAATGATTGTCGTTCACATATCCATTTACAAACTGTGAGTAAATTTGGTTTTTTTTTAAAAAAAATGTGAGTAAATATATTTACCAATGCAATTCCTCCCGGTTTAATTGGCGATTCAATCAAAATCCTCGCATTTCTGAAAATAGTTTGTCAAGTTATATATGAGATTATTGGTTTTGATAGAGAATTATTCCAAGAAACAAATTACGATAATAGTAGCTCACAAAATAAATAATTCTAACATATTAATATATCTTAAAGAAAATTATTTACCTTATAACCAGTAATCCTCCTTCGTCGGTAAATTCATAGAAGCTGCATCCTCTCGTAAAGGGAATTTTATGTCCTTTCCATTCTGTATTAACAACGTAAAGAGAAGAAAAATCATGATATATCGAAGAAAAAAATTATTATGAATTCAGCTAAGTGCATACTTCATCAAAATATTCTTTTTTTTATAAAAGGGAAGAGATTTGTAATTTATAGTGCTAATTCAAAGATCAAGACTCAAAAGATGAAACAATCTTCACTAAGCAAAAAAAAAAAAGAAGTATATATTGACTCAAATAATGATTATTATTTAATTAAGTATAATTTGGGTTTAATGATGTATTAAACGTACAAACGTACCAAGATGCCAATTAACAGCAGCAGTATATCCATCTCCTTCGCAAACATTTTCAACACAAAACTTTACGTTTGGTCCCATACTGTTCACCAGTTCTTCAAAGAACTTCATAGCTTCCTAAAAATTACATTACATTTCAGTTATTAATTTATTAACAAAACCAAATTTCGAAATGTAAAACTTAACGTACACACAGAAGAGTTGCCATATATTAAAAAAAAAAGACTACTTACCTTTTTCCCATGAAAAGGTTTAGAGAAGGAAAAATCATCAACAAAGCAATCCTTGGAGATGCAACTACTTAGTTGATCTTGATTCTTCTCGTTGATAGACGAATAAAACTTCATAACAGCGTCGTATCCCGAGAGCTCATTTGGCATAGATATAGGTTGATCTAAACACGAAACCACATGAATACTTCTCCTTGAGCCATACTTCTTCATCATTTTTACTGGACCATTCCTGATTGCATTGACCCTAGAGCGTTGTAGAGAAGGTAGATCGGGTTTGAGACGCAGAGTATTGAAATTGGCAATGAGATTTTTAGTAACCATTGGACTCATAATATTGACCATAGAAGCCATTGGTTGGTATACTATACAATCTTGTGAAGTTTTTGTTGGAGAAGTTTGTAATGCTTAGAAAACTGACTCGTAAAATGTATTGAGGGAGAAATGAAGATTGAAGATTGTTATAATCATGTGTTTAATATGATATGTACTTGCAAAATTCTTTACTTGTTCTAACCGTTTAATATAGTTTGCCTTGAGTTTACAAGGAATCTTATAGCATCTCCTACTCTTCCGTATCAAGAAATCCAAAGCATCTCGTCCTAAACTTTCTGACTGTACTAGCTTAGACCCGCGCGGGAATTTTGTATTCATTAAATGCTTAAATTGATATATGCAATTTTCAAAAAATCGATAGGCCTGTTATAGAGGATGAGCATTTAGGCGGATTATTCGGGTTCTAGGTGAGGTCTAAACGTTAACAAATTATTGATTTTTGTTTTGTAAATAAAAATAAAAAATTATTATGATAAATTATCAAAATTAGATATGCACAACAAAAAAATTAGATAAATTTGCGGATCTATACTAAGTATTGCTTAAATTAACATATTTAGACTAACTTAGATCGACTTTAGTCAATTTTAACTAATTTTTAATATTTTAAATCGATCTGAATGATATTAATCGGATTTTAGGAAAATTATTTCAGATAGGATCGAGTTGCCGCCTAGACCAATTTTTAGAACCTTGGATATTTGTATTTAGAATCAAGAGTTTGGTTATTTTTTGTGTTACTCATTATTTGTATGAAGCCTTAGCTTATATAAAATAATAGGTGATTATCCGCGTATATGCGCAGAGTAAAATTTATATATTAAATCGTTGAATACTAATTTTGATTTTTCAACCATCATGTCATAAGTCTCTAAACGTATAGTCATAGACTATCAATATAGTGTTGATGAGTAGGGTCATTTTTGATGATGTTTTTTTATAAAACCTATTTAATTTACATTGAGCTTCAGTGATATCATTCGGATGTTATAATTCACCATCTCACTTTGATATGAAGAATTGTATTTTTAAAAAGATATAATCAAATTATATTTGAGATCCACGCTTGAGTGGCATGAACATTAATTATGTATACATATTATTAGTTACTTTGTGTTCATTTACGTATTATGCAATAATAAATATAATAAATAAATGAAAATGAGTAATTATTACGTATATAATTAAATTGGAGTAAGCATATAAAGAAAAAACCGTATTTTATTTAAAATATTTTTTTGTTGGTAAAAATCAAATAATAATTTTTATTTTATATTGTATATAATTAAATATAAATGAAATTGACATAGATATATAATATATTTTAATATGAATATTTATTAGTTAAGGTTTCGTACTCATATGATTTTATAAACATTTTTATATTTGTTGTAACGGAAATATTATTTTTATTAATATGAATATTTATTAATTGGGGTTTCTTACTCTATTGAAATTTTGAAATTAACATGTTTATGTATTTTATAAATGATATATATAAACTGAATATATTAAATGAGACTTTATGATTAAATGATTTTAGATAAATTTTCAAAACTAGCATTTTCTTAGTATATTTTTGCATCTTTATCTTAATCACATTTACTTTTGGTTTTAAATAGATAAATAAACACTTATAACTCTAGGGTTAACTAATCTGGACTTTGTGTCTAAATTTGAGGGATAGGGTTTTGGAGGGTAGGGTATAGAACTTTAATAAAAATATAAAATTGTTAAAATTAAAATATAAAATTTTAAAATAATTTCAAAAAGTATTTTTGAATTTTAAAAATAAAATGTTCAAAAAATCAAAAACAACTGATTTTTTTTCAAAAATATTCAAAAAAATATACAAATTTTCGGATTTGAAAGGTATAATTCAAAACCTTAAAAATATTTTTTACTTTTTATTTTTTTATTATTTCTTTAAATAATTATTTATATTTATAAATCAAGAGTATAAATGTATTTTTCATCTTTAATGGATTTTCAAACATAGGTGTTTTTGAAGATATCCATTTAGAGAAGTAAACATGAATAATGATACTAAATGAAAGGTAAAAGTGAAAATTTCCCATGATTTGATGATCATTTGTACTATAACTAAAAACTTAAACCGTTGATCACAAAAGTTTCATCGCGAATTTTTAGCAGCTTTAGTAATTATAATCATTTAAAAAAATGAAAATATAGCATATAAGAAAAAAAATATTTCTTATGATATTGTTGATGTGATTATTTAATTTCTTTTAAAGATATAAAATTAAAAAAAAACAATTGTGGATACAAAAATTGTTATCAAATATTTATTATTCAAAATTATTAATTGATATATATTTGTTAGTTATACTCTCTCTGTTTTATAATAAGTGTCATTCTAACCATTTTTTCTTGTTCTATAAAAAGTGTCACTTTACAATTCTAATGTAAATTATACTTACTTTCAGCTGAAAATTAATTGCAAATTGCATTGATTTTATAAATAATTTTATTTATATACAATACTATTGGTCAAAGAGATGTAATTAATAACAATTTACATATATTTCATACTTTCTTAATCTGTGTGAAAAATGTCATAGTGACACTTATTCAATAACGGATGGAGTATTAGATAATTCCATAGATTTTATTTAAGGATACAATGAAGAATATTTTTTATACACTACTAACTAGTTTGATAATTAGTTTAATAAAAATATGATATATGATTAAATGGATAAATATTTTTTTAAAATATTTTAAAAATTATTATAATAATAACACGTGATTATCAAAACATAAACATGTTGGAGTACTCCACGGTTAATATATAAGGAATTATGAGATTGAGTGTCAAAGACGTCGTTGTTCACTAAATTCCATATACGAAAGCGGTAATTGTAAACACGGACCGATGTTTTGTTTTTATTTAGGCAAAATTCTAATTTGTTTGTCTTGTGTTAACTCATCTAATGTATGACTATGTGTTTCTTGTAGGGTTTTTGTATGTTTACTTTAATTTTTATGTCGATACTGAGTTTATGCTATATTTTTAAAAACTGAATTCATTTTCTATTATTTTATTTAATTTTCTTACACTTATTTGGATACAATAATTTTACATTTCTTACTTAAATCATTAAAAATATTAACTGTTGTGGTGGCACATAATCTTTTCTTTGGTATTCCTTTTAAGTTATCACTTATAGTGGTATGTAATCTTTATTGATTTCTGTTAAGTTTTTGTTATAGGTCAACAGTCTGTTATTGATTTTGTGGTGGTATGGTTTTTAATTTTTCTGCTCAGCCACCAATAGGCTGATGATATCTCTTGATATTGAATGATACTTGTATGTACCCCTAATTATTTCTTGAGGATGATGTAACAGTGATGTACATCTTACTCTGGTTATGTTAGTAATGCATGTGGTCTATTACGATACATGCTATAAATAGACTGAGTTTCTCTATTGAGAGGTGCGGGGGCAAGAAATTAATAGAGATGAAATCTCACTTTCATCAAAATGTTTTAATTTTTTTTTGTTTTTGCAGTCCCCTCATTGTCGTATTGTAAAGCTTTTATATGAGTCCCAAACTAATTTTTTATGCAAGCAGAAAGGTGAAGATGTTAAGAAAAGAATGAGAGAACTTATGATTCTTATTCATATCAATCGATGGAGGTTCCCTTTATATATAGGGAGTTACAATAGACCGTCATTAGATAAATAGAAAGATAACATTCCTAGATAAACATGGAAAAAGTAAACACTATCCAACAAGGAAAAGGAAAGTCTTGGCTAGTCCTTATCCACTCATGGTCGATGGAATATTCCTTTTGGTTGAGTATGATTCCTTTTGGTCGGATCCATCTTATACCTTGGTCGGATCTGGTTCTGTCTAATCCTCATGGTTATTGCATCCACATCAAATGATTCATAACACTCCCCCTTGGATGTTATAACCATATAGAGCTCATAATACGTTTGGTATGTTGCCTCATTAAAACCTTACCAGTAAAACCCTTTTGGGATAAAACCACGGTTAAGGAAAAAGAGCAACCGTATTACTCCCCCTGTTTTGTACCTCACTGGATGTCCTTCAACCGTCTCATTCCTACCTTGTATATTAACTTTCTGAACGTAGAGGTTGATAGGGACCTGGTGAATAAATCGGCTGAACTATCACTTGATCGTACTTGCACCACTTGAACTTCTTTGTCGTCTACTTCACGAGTACTATCTCTCATGATAGGTCACGGATTTGTGCTACCATCAACCATGCTTTAATCTTTGTTGTAACCGTCTTTCAGTTGAGCTATGCAAACTGCATTGTCTTCATAGGCGATGGTCGGTTCTTCTTTGCCTTTGGTTAAACCACTATCGACCATAATGTGCTGAATCATCGACTGTAGCCAAACGCACTCTCTACTTGTCTTATGTATTGCCATTATTTCTGAGTGGTTGAATTATGTTGCGGCCTTGGCCTGCTTCACTGATCTCCATGAAAATGGTTGTTCCTCCATCAGTAAATATATAACATGTTTGTAATCTTGCATTATGTGTATCAAATAGAAAACCTGAAAACCTGTATTAGCAAAACTAATTAACCCCTCTTTGGGTTTGGTTAGTATAAAAAAAAATTTAAATCTTTCGTTCCTTGTAAATAAATAACGAAGTATATATTTATAGTTACTATTAGTTCCTTATGACCTTTCTTTACCTTTCTTTATCATCAGCTATAATTTGAACTATGCATACTGATATGCATGCTGATGGATCATGGTCATGATCAGTATATCCATTTGATATAGATATGGTCGGCCATTTGAATCAATGGTTGTCTACATGGCACATATGGCAAACGGCTTTGGCATTCGTGGTCGGGCCTTGTGGTTCAGTGAATACACCACGACCCTTTACACTTCCACGGCCATAGTTTTATTTTCTCGACCATTTATGGTCTTGCCATATGCATTTCCATCTCGAACATTATGGTCTTGCCATATGATCGGCCGTACCTCGACCATGTTGATTATCGTGGCTGTATGTTCGGCCACGCCCATGCCGATGCCCTCGACCACGGCCGTTATGGCCTGTTATGGCCGGACATGGTGGGATTCATCCGTGGCCACTTTGGGGATGCACCAGAAAGGTCTTAATTCATATTTCTAAGAATCAATCGATAACTTATATCATTTGAAACCAATCAATTTTTCTTTAAGTTGGTTTATTATAAACACAAAGAATTTTCTTTAATATGAATATATGGACTGTTTTGGATTTTTCTTATAGAACTCCTTTACTTAATATTATTCAGTCGACCATATTATATGCAGCTGCTTTGCATCAGTCCATAAACAGCTAAGGAACAAAGCTGTTCTTTGAGAATTTCTTTTCTCATCTCTATGGTACCTTTATTATCTTTATTCAGTGATTAATATATATTGCTTACTACATCATCATTTCTTTCTATATGTATCCATACATTTTCAATTTCGAATTGTAGTAGCATCCACCACATTGGAGTATATCTCCTTATAATCTGTTCCTTGGTCTCTGTGAGTATCCTTGTGTAATCAAGCCATTCTTTAAATTCTTTTAAGTAGGAATATGAACAACTTAGACCACATGGTCATATCCTCTATCTCATGATTTATTTTTCCTCACAAGACACATTTATTCACTGGTTTATCAGATAGCGTTGTATGGCCAATACGCCCATCTCTTCTATAGATTCTTTAAATCTTTCTTTTAAACCCCACGTTTTCTTTTAACCTTATATTTATGAGTACTCACACGCGGGTTTATGATCCTCTCTTTATATCTTATATTCAAGTGCTACCTTGTATGCGCTATGTAAATATATCATTGGTATCGATACCCTTTCTACGTTCCATTGTATTCCATACATAACATAATTGATTGCAATCTTATGACCTTTAATACATTGGTGTTTGGCGTCCCAAATCACCTTAAGTACCATGGATTTTGGTGTCCCAAAGTCCATTGTATGGTATCTTATATTTGGTCGACCATTTTCTATGTCTAGGATGGTTTCCTTTATGACCTCGGGAATTTATTATTTTATGCACCTTTATCTTTTCTTCCGAGGTTCCTTTATCTTATGGAACATATTGGTCTATCTTTATATATACTCTGTAGCAACTTGATTGTGTCTCTTCTAGGACAACAAATTCGTTGGTGCAAGCTGGTATGACTTAGTCATACTTTTCATTTCGGGTCAATGTGTCTAGCATTTAGTTCTGCTAGCTTTTATATCATTTGATCATATTCTTTGGACGTCTTAAATCATATTTTCTAGTCTGAGGATATTGCCAAGAAAATGATGGTTAATACCATTCTATTTTTCTTATTCTCTTTACCAGCTTATAACTTTCTTCCTTTTAATGTTGGATGATCAGATTGCTTATCTCTTGCAATCTGTGTTCTTGGCCACTAATTAGATCACACCTGTTTGGCTCAAGACATCTTAAAAAATCGTGGGACAAAGACATTTACATCCAACATATATTCTCATTCTCAATCCTCTTCTGAGGTTCCATCTTAAATGACACATATGTCTGTGGTGGTATATTCAGATTCTCTTAAGATGGTTTATGTATATGTCTGGTTTATGACCCTTAATCTGAGATGAGAATATCTATGCACATTTATATGGCCTGATGCATATTAATCTTAAACATGTAAATTCATGTGTCCTCAAGCTTAAGGTAGTGGCCTTTGTAGTATAAAGAATTTGGCGAAGTCTACTATGGTCATAGACCATGTCACACGGATTTGTAGTATGTTCATGGATCACGGTTTGTCCTCACTTCCCCTCATGGACATACTATGATCACGTGGTACTTGGGACAATAAAGCCTAATGAGTTTACCTTGTGTACATGTTACACAACATGAGATTTTATGGGATAACTCTTTGTGCCTTTTGTAATATTTTCTTTGCATCAAGTTTGGACTTGGATGACTAATCCAGTCATGCCATAAAGTGTAAATTTCATGGGTATACAGGATACCATGGCTTTTGCCTTTATCATACTGATCCTTGGCATAGTCAAGATCAGTAGAGTATGTAGGTATAGTCTTGACCACTTTCTTATAAGGCTTTAGGCGATTTTCTTATAATCTGAAATGAACTTTTGTTTCCTTTTCCCATTGGTTCAATGTGGAAACCATCCATGTTTAAGTCTTTATAACTCAATGGGTCTTTTATTGGGTGAATAAATTTGTGTCTCTTTAGGCAATGTCTTTTGTCGTGGTCTATATTAGATTGACTATCCTTTTATTTTCATTTATCAATCAATAACACAAAAATGACAATCATGGAAATGACATTATAGAAATGAATCATAGAAATGTCAAACACCAAAAAAAGTTTTAATAAAAACAATCAAGGATTACAGATGTCGAATTTATTTATCATCTTTGAGACAATCAGAAGTCTCATATTCTAGTAAATCATCCTTATCATGATCAAAATCATTTTCATCATCTTGGACTATCATGTGGGCTTCAGGATTTTTCCCCTTCAAACTTTCTTGATATAGATCACATAAATGTTTGGGATTCCTGCAAGTCTTTGCCCAATGACTGCTCATTTCACACCTATGGCACACTGATTTAGTCGGCTGTGAGGGTTTGAAATGATTCCCTCGGCCTCGTTCATTTTCTCGGCCAAACGAGTTACTTTGGACTCTATCTCGGCCATAGTCTCGACCGTATGGGCTTCCTCGACCGCGACCATAAGAACCTCGACCGCGGCCACGTCCTTGCCATTTTCCACGGCCTCGACCGTGTTGGCTATTAGTATGGACGTGGTTTGCCTCTTTATCAGCATTAGTGGTTGCGTGTGCCTCAGGTAATGGTGTGGATCCTGGAGGTCTCATTTCACTGTTTCTCATTAGCAATTCATTGTTCTGCTCAGCAAGGAGCAAACAAGAAATAAAATCAGCATAAGTGGTGAAGCCTTTTTCACGATATTGTTGTTGAAGCAACACATTGCTTGTGTGGAACGTGGAAAAGGTTTTCTCAACCATATCCTTATCCGTAATCGTTTCTCCACACAGTTTCAATTTTGAAACGATCTTAAACAGTGCAGAATTGTACTCATCCACAGATTTATAGTCTTGGATCCTTAGGTGTGTCCAATCGTAATGAGCTTTGGGTAAGATCACCGTTCTTTGGTAATCGTATCTGCTTTTCATCTCTGTCCAAAGCTCAAGAGGATTTTCAATAGTTAAGTACTGATCCTTGAGACTCTCTGCCAAGTGATGTCTTATTATTAGTATGGCTCAGTATCTATCATTCTCATTGACATTATTGTCATCTATTATACTTTCACCGAGTCCTTTAGACTTTAGGATGATTTTGGTATCAAGCACCCATTGGAGGTAATTATCTCCAGATAGATTAAGGGCCGCATATTCCAAGTTATTGATTTTCGACATCTGAGACCATATAATCATGAGTTTTAGAATTCAGATTTTTATCAACCTATCATAAGGGTTTCTAAGTTCAATTGCAATCAAGACAATAGTGATTCAATGAACAATGGTCGGTTATAAGTATGATGTATTGCCATACGGCCAGTACGAGAATGATGCAATACAATCTATCAACCTAACAAGGTTATATGATCGATTCAATCTAACAACTTTAGTTATTAAAATCGGTTTATGTTTTAAACCATGTGGTCGAATCATTCAAACAAACAATCAATGGGTTTTATTTAACAATCCTAACAAATAGTTTCTAAGTGATCAATCAATCAATCAAACAAGCAATCAGGCAAATTCAGTTTTATAATTAAACCTAATTGGTTTACAATTAGCAAACCTAATTAGATCATAATTAGGGTTATTGGTTGATTTAGGTTTAGGGTTCTAGCTATTCTAATTGAATTATAATTAGGTTTATGATTAGGGTTTTTAACAACCTAACAAGTCTAGTTGATTTTAGGTTTTTGTAGATTAACAATCCTAGCACCCGGTTTCTATGTGATTCGCAAGCAGACTATCAATCAATCAAGCAATTCAATCAATGGATTCGTACCCTATGTGATCAGGATGAGATTCCCTAAACTATCCAGCAACTTAGCAGAGTTCTATCGATCAAATTTAAATTTAGGGTTTGATCGGATTACCTTTAACTATATGTAGGGTTGAACGGTCCACCGAGATTGGTCGCGGGTCGCGTACGGACTGATCGCAGGTCCTGGAGCCTATCGGGTGGTCAATCGGTGTGTATCGGATGCTGGATGTGTATCGGGTGTGTGCTTGTGGTCGTGTGTCCGTGGATTAGCCGAGTAACCTCTATCGGGTGATGCGGGTGGTGTATCGGCTTGTTCGCGGGTGTGTGTGCGTACGCGGGTATGTGCTATCAGTCGGATAGGCTTTGTATCGGTTGTGGTTGATTGATCGTCTAGGGTTATGCGATTGGGAGATCGGATTGAATCGATAAAGAGAGATTAGAATTAGGGTTCTTGACGACTGACTTTAGGTTTATGAGTTTCGAATAAGCTTAGGGTTTATGAGAGACGTATCGTGCTGATAACGTGTTAAGAAAAGAATGGGGGAACTTATGATTCTTATTCATCTCAATCGATGGAGGTTCCCTTTATATATAGGGAGTTACAATAGACCATCATTAGATAAATGGAAAGATAACATTCCTAGATAAACATGGAAAAGGTAAACACTATCCAACAAGGAAAAGGAAAGTCTTGGCTAGTCCTTATCCACTCATGGTCGATGGAATATTCCTTTTGGTCGAGTATGATTCATTTTGGTCGGATCCATCTTATCCTTGGTCGGATCTGGTTCGGTCTAATCCTCATGGTTATTGCATCCACATCAAATGATTCATAACAGAAGAAACATTAAGAACACATTGCTCTTTTGTTTTGGTGGATAAACCCTACATGAAGTGTGAATAATCGTCTAGTAAAAGCACATAATAACGACATTCACATATATTTGGAATTGGAGAAAACCAGAGATCTGAGTTCGAATGGTTTAAAACATTTCCAAGAAAATTTGTGAAAAATTCCGAAGGATAGTTTTGGGATCGTAATTCCCTCATAATTTCGTCGTAAATTTCTAAGGAATTTTTTTCTTCACAGATTTCCCTGACAAATTCTTGTAATGCATTTTGATTTAGCTTTTTTCCATCTTAACGATATCCAACTCTTTCTTCTATAGCATTATTATGTTGTATAGGTAAAGATTGTTTTCATACTAACCATCGTATTTTTGTGCAAAAATGTTGTAGTCTTATAGTTTTGTTGTTCTGAAAGTACTCTTGTATTCTTTGGAAGTAGTGGGCCTCCGTTCTTTGAAAAATATCATGTTATATGTGAAATGATGTTAATGGGTAACTTCAATATATTTAGGTTGATATTCTTATACACATGGCTTTCTTGTGCGGCCACTACTAAAACTGGTGTAAATTCCATGACGTTATAGATGTGTTGTGTTGTGTGGTGAAACAAGAATCATGGTTAGTTGTGTTGTTCATAGTTCTTTTTGCTTCTACTTCAATTTTACTGATTGCTTTTGTTTTTGTGGTACGTCTCGTGAGCTCGAAGCAGAATTTTGAGAATTTGGGCTTGATAACTGAAGAGTTCAAGTCTGTTTCAAGGCGTAATTGGAAGACCATCACTCCGGTCTTTGAGACCATTTCTTGTCAGTGCTTCTTTCCCTAGTTTGATTTTTCCTTGGTTCGCCACGACCACGATCTTAGTCCTTATGCATATGTCGCAGCTATTCATGTCGACCTTCCCCCTCATCTCATGCCCACTCCCACATCTCTTTGACGTGCTGCGAAACATCCTCGAGCTTTGACCTATGTCCGAGTTGGGGGATCGGCTGAGATCAGAAAGAGAGAGAGAGAGAGAGAGAGAGAGAGAGAGAGAGAGAGAGAGAGAGAGAGAGAGAGAGAGAGAGAGAGAGAGAGAGAGAAGGAGCAAAAAGGCAAACAATACGGTGATTGAGGTTTCTACATTTTTGTTTGCGACCAAAAAGTTGGGGCTTATGGGGAGCCAACAACCTTCTGCTTCTCCGGCTCATTAGGGTCCCATTTTTGTTTCTCAAGGTTGGAGAGTACTTCGTCACTCAACCCACATAATATTATGGCTTTTGTATTCGATCCCGAGGAGCGATCTTCTCCCAACCTTCAAGGTGATTATGGTGAATTCGTCGTTCATGCGAAGGGATATGAGGCGATGAATCCAACTCTGTTGATAATAGGGTAGTGTGCCACAGCTTCCAATGCTCCTGGTTATATTTCCCTTGATAGGAATATGCCATCTTGTGTTCGTCTCTGCCACAACTTTTGTTTGGCTGAAGATCCTGCTCTGCCAGAGGAAGATATGTTTCTGAGCATGAGTCTTAAGAGGGCGTTAGCCACTCAAATGTCTCGATGTGTTATGTTGTTCTGCCCTTTCTTTGTTTGATTAAGGTTTGAGGCTGATTTCATGATGCTTTGTAGCTTATTAGCTGGGTGAAACCTCTCTTGCATGATTGTAAAAGGCGGGTTTGGGCTTCCTTCAAGAGGATCATCAAAGTCGAGGTGAGTGCTTCTCATGATTGAGATACATCAAAGACCGAGCATGTTAGGAATCGTGAAGCTGTAGCTTGTATTGCAGTTTTGGAAGACTGGCTCAAAGGTTCAGACGCAGAGGTGGGGAGAGTCATAAAAGGTTGGAGCACTTCTATTTTGGCAGCCTCAACATGTATTACGTACTCGCCTAGAGCACATCTATTTTGGAAGTTTACTCACCTAAATTGTTCGTTAGTTACAAGACAATTGTATATAACTTTGTAGTATTATGGTTGTTATAGTTATCAGCCATGTGTTCGATGAATAATGTCAATTGTTGATGTTGTTGTTGTTTTGTTAGTTAGGGCATGAAATAACGAAGACGTGAGAGTTGGGGAGATTCGTTGTAAGGCTCATAAGTTGGGATGGTAACCCAAGTTATAATTAACATCTGTATGTTTTCGCACAGACAACACGTTTATGTACTGATCGGGATCATTAGGCCATTTGAATTGAACGGCCCAAACATAACAATAAAACGAAATTAAAACTGCATGTAAGTGAAGTGACATGTCAAAATACGGTGTGATGAATTAATAACATAGTATCTTTGGAGAAAAACTACTTTATATATAGTATACCTAAGACTTGTTATCCGAGATTCGGATTCTCCAAAAATCTGGATATTCAGAGGGACCAGATCTGGATAGTAAAATGTTGGATCCGTCAAAACCAAATTTTGATCCAGATATCTTGATTTTTAGTCTGAATATCCGTATCCGTAATTTTTATTGATAATTATTTCAAAATAGTAATATATATATAATTAATTTTATTTATTATATTTTTATTTCTATAATAATATATCTATAAATTTTGTAAAAGTATACTTAGAAATAATTGAAAACATTATATATATATATATATATATATTTTTTAATTATTTTTAATATTTTATATATTTCAATATTAGTTTTATTTACTTAAGAATCTAAATTCGGATCCGAATATCCATCGAATATTATAATTTTTAGAAGGATATGTCGGATATCCCAGAATCCTGGATCCAGATAAAGATAGTAAAAACATAGATCCGCCGAATAAGAATTCGGATCTGGATACCTTAATATATTCTGGATAAGAATCCGTCTCATGCCTAATATATAAATAAATATTCTTTAATTACAGAAGTTAGTGTTATGACATCTTGAGTATTACCATTATTTTGGTATTTTAAAGGTCTAAAAAGAAACGTGCAGAACAATTACGGTACAGTCATAATAGTAATAAAATCATATAGATACATAGGTAAATACAGTGATTTTTGTTAATATTAATTGTGATGCGGTGCGGTTTGTAAAGCATTCAGAGTCCAAATATCGATTGAGTTTGATTTGGTTTGTTTTTTTTTGTCAACAATTTCTTTTGGTTGTGTGCTCAACTATATGCATTTTCTCATTTTTATTAGGGTTTTAGGAGTTTTCACACACGTACAACATATGTACACTATTAAAGAAGCATGTAACCAGGACTGCTACCTCCACTTCAGAAACTTTGATTTCCCTCCAAATTTATTTAGACTTTCCTCGAGCTTATTTTCTTTTATAGGTTTTGTAGTCACTCGTTGCTGTCCCAGCTCTCTTGCAGTCACTTTTTACTAGACTAGCTCTCTGCTTTACGAATCCATCCATCTCATGAGGTCCACTTGGCTTTAGTCCGAGAGCTTTTACAATATTGCAAAAGCGATATCGTTTTATAATGTATGATAAAACTCTATGGCGTCAATGTTAACTCAAACTTCATGTTTTCTTGCCATCAAAGATTCAAAGTAGGCAAAACAAAGCTACAAATAGGGGTGTCAAAATGGCCAAAAATTAATGAGTATCCAACCCTATCCATAACATGGATCTTAATGAATAAAAATTAATTGGGTACAGATGAATTAATAGATAAAATTAGTTGATGGACTTATTGGATTGGGTTAAAACGATTTGGATTGTAATGGAATAATGAGTTACCATAACCACACCAATAAAAATTTATAAAACAAAATAACTCAAATCAATTATATAAACAAAAAAGGACAAACTAAAATTTTAAACTAATGTTACCAAATCAATTATTTATTTATTTTTTTCATCTTTCTAAATCAATTTCAATAAACTAAATATAACACAAATTATCACATATATTTTCTTTCAACATACAATTTTTAAATATATAAATATTAGATGTTTTTCTTATTAAAATTTAGGAAAATTTGCTAGTATAACCATAAAAATATTTATAATTCACAAACTAAACATATCAAACTGATGGCTATGATACACTATATATTATTGATAAAGTAGACATAAATATCTTTCTTCATAGACACTTTTCTACTCTCATCTGATACAATTACTAGACTCAAAAAAAAGCATGACATGGAGGAATGAGATTTAAGCAAGTAGAAGAAACTTTGATAGGTTAAAGCAAAATGGTTTATAATGATTATCCTGAATGAGGTTGAGTTTGTGTGATCTAGGTAAAGTTGCAATCACTCTTTGCGGAACTGAAAATTTTGATCGTCATGTCTGAGAAAATAGAAACGATGATGAACAGTTACAATCTCGTGTACTATTATATTTTATTATGGAAATATAGAATAGAAATAAACTTCACAGTAAAAGAATATGAATGTCCTATTAATACATATTGTTCTATATTTTTAGGAAAACATATGATAAATATATGATTTCAAAATAATGAATATGTGTTACTTTTTTTTTTCCTTCCGTTTTTCTTACTCGTCTAATTTGAAAGTTTTGTATCCTTTAAGAATAATAAATCTCCGGTGAAGAAAAGATGAAAACTTTTTTACCAATTCTTGCATATATTGTAGTATACTATTTTATTTTATTTTTATGATATACAATGTTAAAGTATCTTCTACAAACAACAACATCCCTTCTTATTATGTATTATATTTGTTGTTATACTACTTGTAACATCAACATCACCACCACCATTGGCCTCCTCCTTTTCCTACGAACAAGAACATCTCCTTCTTTTATTTGTTATCCAACATGTAACATTTGGCATCACCACCACCATCGGTTTCTTCCTTATGTACAAACAACAACATCCCCTCTTCTTAGATATATTATTTGTGTTGTTATCCCTCTAGTAACATTGGCAGCACCACCGACCTCATTCTCATCCTCATCCTCCAACTTTTGTAGAACCAACAATATTTCTTTCTCTTATGCATTATTTTTGTTGTTATCTGACTTGTAATATCGGTATCATCACCGCTGCCAGTTTCTTCATCTCTCTCTCTCTCTCTCTCTCTCTCTCTCTCTCTCTCTCTCTCTCTCTCTCTCTCTCTCTCTCTCTCTCTCTCATTATCATATTCCTATTTATATCCTCTTTCTCCTACGTTTCCGATGTAGCGAAAGATCATATTATCGAGAAAATTAACTTTGTGCTCTCTCAAACCATCCCAAACCAAAGAAATAAGTAACATTATTATGAATTATTTAGTGTGTTCCAATTTATTAGAAAAGCAAACAATAAAAGTAAGTGAACACTAACCAAATATATCTAATCTTTTTGTTATGATATTCATATGGATTAATTTTTTTATATTATTTTAAAAAATGCTTAGGATAGTATAGTTCATCAATTGTGCACAACGCTTCAAACAACGGTCACACACATACAAAGAGTATCTTGTCCACGTTTGTGGTAAACTGACACACATCCCGATAAAAGTCATAAATAGTTACCTTCTTATTTTTTCTACTTATTATGTACATATGGCCAATTCACTCTAAAATTTAATCATATTTTCGAAAAAAATCATAAAACTAAGTTTTTTTCATTACAATTGTAAAATTGAATTTTCTGCCAAAATTAAAAAAAATTAAGGTTTCCTTTTGCAAAATCGAGTTTTCGTGTCAAATCCATAAAATCTCATTTTCTGTCAAAATCGTAAAATTATTATTTTCTGCCAAAATCATAAATTCAAATTTCTCGTGATAACTACAAAATCAAGTTTTCCATCAAAATTGTAAAACCAGGTTTTCCCGCCAAACCACAAAATCGTGTTTTTCACTAAAACCGTAAACTCACATTTTTTGTCAAAGCAAGAAAATCTAGTTTTCCTACCAAAACCGCAAAATTGAGTTTGCCTGCCAAAATCACAAAATCATGTTTTCTGTCAAAATCTTAAAAACGAGTTTTCCATTTAAAACTGTAAAATCGTGTTTACTCGCCAACACCGTAAAATCAATATTTTTAGCCAAAACCGCAAAGTCGTATTTTCCAGCTAAAACCTCAAACACTTATTTTCTATCAAAATCGAAAAAATCACGTTTTCCGCCAAAATAAAAAATCATATTTTCCCGTCAAAACTACAGACTCACATTTTCTGTCAAAATCGCAAAATCGAGTTTCTTACCAAAACTGAAAATTGAGTTTTCTCTCCAAAACCAAAAAATAAATATATTTTCCGTCAAAATTGTAAAAACGCGTTTTCCATCCAAAACCACAAAATCGTGTTTTACCGCCAAAACCGTAAAATTGATTTTCCCCTCCAATACGACAAATTCGTAATTCCTGCTAAAATTGCTAACTCTTGTTTTCCGTCATAATAATAAAATCGTGTTTTCTGCAAAAGCCGTAAAATCGAGTTTTCTGCAAAAGCCGTAAAATCGATTTTTTTCGCCAAAACCGCAAAATCACGTTTTTCACTAAAATCATAAAATCATGTTTTCCCGCCAAAACCGCAAAATTGAATTTCCCTCCAAAACATTTAATCGAGTTTTTCCACCAAAAACGCAAAATCATATTTTCCCGCTAAAACCAAAAACTCACTCTTTTGTCAAAATCGCAAAATCATGTTTTCCCGAAAAAACCGTAAAATCGAGTTGTCCTGTCAAAATCGTGAAATCAAAATTTCCGCCTAAACCTTAAAATCAAGTTTTCCCGCCAAAACTGCAAAATCATGTTTTCCCGCTAAAACCGCAAACTCAAGTCTTCTGTGAGAATCATAAAATTGTGTTTTTGGCCAAAGCTCCAACGTTGCTTTTCCGGCCAAAAACTAGGGTTGGGTGTTCGAATACCCTTTCAGGTTTGAATCGGGTATTTAAGATTTTCGGGTATTTTGGCATAGGGGTTTGATACTCGTTCGGGTATTTCTACACTTTGGTCGGGTTCGGGTATTATCCGTTCGGGTTCGGATATTCAATTTCTCCTAATTCAATATCCCTTCGGGTATTTTGTTATTTTGGTTTGGATTTTTTGAGTCGGGTTCAAGTACGGATTCGGATACCGGGTAAAGTGCCCAATCCTACCAAAAATCTTAAATTGTGTTCTCTCGCCAAAACTGTAAAATCGGGCTATCCAATCAAATAGACAAATTGTATTTTTCATCCATACCAAAAACCCACGTTTTTCCAAAGTCTAAGCAAAAAAATTTTTTTGTCCCTATAATAATGTTTTTACTTAATAACCATTTAAACTATATTATTATTACTCATGGGCAATTTTTAAGAAATTGCTAATCGATAACTAGGCGCTTTATAAAAGATTAGCGACTAAGCTGATAATTCAGGGTCTATGCGAGGTCTAGGCAATAACAAATTATTGATTTATTATATATATATACATATATGAAATATTATAGTTTTAAATAGAAATATAAAATTACTATGATAAATTATCAAAATTAGAAACAAAAGAAATTAGACAAATTTATGGATTTATACGAATATTAATACTTAAATTAACATATTTAGACTTTGTAGATCAATATTAACTGATTTCTCAATTTGAATCGTACATATTGGTAAAAATCAGACTTTAAGAAAATCGTTTTGGATAGAATCGAAGTGCCGCATAAACCGATTTTTAAAAATCGTTTTGGATAGAATCGAAGTGCCGCATAAACCGATTTTTAGAACTTGCTCATGGATAAACCATTAAAACCATTAACTCATTAACAAGTGAATTGTGTTAACTCATAACCTATATAAACTTAAAACCATTTGGATATAGTTTGGTTTGGATAGGTTTACTCATTTTGACAGCCCTAACTACAAATCCTAATACCCTCTCATGAGTCAGAGGCTCTCAGTAGTAGTTAGTAATCATGGATGTGGTACATTGCCTCTAGCTTGCAACGACGATATCACCATGCCCTTCCATCATTTACCACTTTCTTAAATTTCCCAAAATTCATAATTTATTTGTATACCAAAACCCTTTTTGATAGTAATAAAAGAAAAATTAATAGTAAGCTAGTAGATAGCTTCCCTCTCCAAAGTTCTGCAGCTTCTGCTACTACCGACACATGCTTTACACTACGGTCCATACACGTGTCAATGTAAAAGTATAACACTCGCATAGTAATACAAAAAAATATAATATTTTTTAATATAGATTGTCCCCAGTTTGATTTGAGTGTAAATTCGGTCGTCGGTGACGGCAAATTACAAAAAACAATAAAATCGATTTTATTTATATAGCTAAAGATCTTATAACTATCTGTTAATTATTTGACAGATAGTTTGCAGAAGCAATCTAATAGTAACAATTAACCGTTAATTATTATCTAACCCTTATCATATCAAAACAAATAACTTTTTGACGATCAAAGTAAAAGTATTTTTTAAACATTAAAAATGAAAAACCAAGTAAATGAGTCTCGTCTTTTTCACGATAAGAGTCTTTGTTTCCTTTTAGAAACTCAAAACAGAGAGAGAGCCATTGCATGTTCATCTCTTTAATCTCACTTTCTCCTTAAACCCATAAAAATAAAATGTCACTAGACTGATTTTTCTTTTCTCCGAAATTTCTGATCACAAAGTAACAATTTTGATTGAGATGAAGTCGAATAATCATAAAGATTCATCAGAGAAGCTAATGTTGGATCGGATTTTAAGCGGTTCGGGTTCATCGACCCGACCCGGATCCAAACTCATGGTCTTGCTCCTCCTTCTCGTCTCCGCCACTTACGTCGTCTACACTCTTCAGCTCATCTCCAACTCACGTGCCTGTCACGTGGAGCCTTTCTCCGCCGTTGTTCGCCGCTTAAGCGATATTGTGAACTCATCTCAGCCGTTGATTCTCTTCCAGACAAACCAGACCGCCGTAACCGGATCTTACAGCCCTTCACCTCCTCCTCCGCTTCCTCCACCGGAAACGGAGCTCCGTCACGTAGTGTTCGGAATCGCGGCGTCGGCGAGGCTATGGAAACAGAGGAAAGAGTATATCAAGCTCTGGTACAAACCAAATCAAATGCGTGGTTATGTCTGGTTAGAGAAACCGGTTAAGAAGCTCGGCGAAGACAACGAAACTAACCTCCCGCCGGTGAGAATCTCCGCCGACACTTCGAAGTTTCCTTATAAAAACAAACAGGGACACAGATCGGCGATTCGAATATCGCGGATCGTGACGGAGACACTCAAACTAGGACTCAAAGACGTAAGATGGTTCGTGATGGGAGACGATGATACAGTCTTTGTCCCGGAGAATCTGATCAGAGTGCTGAGGAAATACGATCATAATCAGATGTATTACATCGGAAGTTTATCGGAAAGTCATCTTCAGAACATTTACTTCTCTTACGGAATGGCTTATGGCGGTGGAGGATTCGCCGTGAGTTATCCTTTGGCGGTGGCGCTGAGCAGAATGCAGGATCGTTGCATAAAGAGATATCCGGCGTTGTACGGTTCCGATGATCGGATGCAAGCTTGCATGTCTGAACTCGGTGTTCCACTCACTAAAGAACTCGGTTTTCACCAGGTCAGTAACTATCTCTTTAATTCCTTCCTTTTAATAATAAATGTTCTGGCAGATTATTACGAATCTGTGTAATAATTCATCTCCAAAAAGTTGCTAGCTAAACAGCAGTTAATTCATCTCCAAAAAGTATGTCTAAATTGTAGTAATTATTAAAATATTTACTATTTGAAATATATACACAATTATAAAACCTATAAGTCTGACTTTGCTGTCAGTTCATTTTACTCTAAAATCGAGTTGAAGTCAAATTTTTTACAACCTCACTCCATTTCCCACTTTATTGAATAAAAAATTAATTTATTCTAATACTATAAATTAATATTTTTTTGTTCGTTCATTAATTTGTTTTTATTAGTGAAGTTGGTTTGATGAAGTAAAACTTCGTTATAATACATAAAATTGTTCTATTTTGAAAAAAAATTGGAGTTTCACATTGAAAATGTTATTATTAAAATTAATGAGCAGGTAGTTTATTGACAATGTTTTTATTAAGATTAATGGCAGGTAGTTAAAACTTCAACTACAACTAGGGGTGAACCCGAATTAAATATCTAGGTTTTTGAAAGTATATTTAATTCGATATATTTTATCTAAATAATCAATTATCTGATTCGATTTGATCCGTAGCCACCAGATATTCGGTGTCCTTGATATCCGTAAAATTAACCAGATATCTGTTTCGACCGTAAAAATAAAATAAAATTTCTAAATTAAATAAAAAAAATCCAAAATCATTAAAAAAAAATTTATTACAAAAATTAAAAAATAATAATTTGAAAAAAATTAATAACTAATAGTATAATAAATTTAATAAATAAAAATACTGTAAAATTTGTATAAAATATAATATTTATACATATAATTTTTTAAATATATCTATATATATAGACATAACGGATCGGATTGGATATTCGTTATTAAAAATATTAGTATTTGCTTCTCTAGGTAGAGTTACGGATATCCGGATTTTCGGTTCAAATTGAAATGAGTAACAAATCGAAAAATTTATGGATATTTTGCTCAGCCTTAACTACAATATACTCCCTCAGTTTCAAAATATTTCATGTTTTAAGATTTTCACATATATTAAGAAAATTTAAGAAATTTTGATTACCAATACATTATTTTTTGTAACTAATTATTCCCTATAACTTTTAACCAATAGAATTTTAATAAATACTTTGGAATTTACAATTCACCATTAATTTTTGTATTGAAAATATAAAAAATGAATCATTTTGAAACAAAGAAAATTTCTATAATATGAAACATTTTGAAACAGAGGGAATATTTAACTACAATCTATTGATCATCACCATTTAATAGGAAGCGTAAAGTGTTAATAAATGTGTAGTTAATGAACTTTAAATACGTAATCAGTCAAGATTAAAAATTGAAATGTCTTTGGACCATTTTCATAAAATTGTAGCGATTGGTTTACGTATCTAGATAGATTCATTGCTTTTAAAATTCAGTTATGATACAAGTGCCACATCACTGGACCGTACGTTATTGTTGCCGGAGTAAGTTACACGTCATCATGGTGTCGGGCCGTTTCTTTAAAGAGCTGTCACGCATTTAAGGCGTCTAACGTGATACTTTCACTGATTTAATGATGTGGTTCATTAGCTACATAACCAATCGTCGGTTACCTACCAATAACCAGTCGGTTCAATAACTACGTAATTGATTACTCTTCAATTTTGAAACCATTAGGTTTTAATTAATTATTATGTCTTTGTTTGTGTTTTTCCAGTACGATGTGTATGGCAATCTATTCGGTCTACTAGCGGCGCACCCGGTGGCTCCATTGGTAACACTTCACCATCTCGATGTGGTCGAACCAATATTTCCAAACATGACTCGTGTAAATGCCTTGAAACGTCTACAAGGGCCGGCAATGCTAGATTCTGCCGGACTTATGCAACAGTCAATATGCTACGACAAACGTCGGAAGTGGACTGTTTCAGTCTCTTGGGGATACGCGGTTCAGATCTTCCGCGGAGTCTTTTCCGCTAGAGAGATGGAAATGCCTTCAAGAACCTTCTTAAATTGGTAATCTATATAAATTTTAATTTACACCTAGAATATTCACGTTGTATCATGGTAGCTTTGGCTTTACATTACTCACACCATAAATCTAGATATATTCATTTGACATTGTTTTTTGGCAGGTATCGGCGGGCGGATTACACGGCGTACGCTTTTAATACACGACCGGTGAGTCGTCATCCATGTCAGAAACCGTTTGTGTTCTATATGAAAACGACGGGAGTTCATCCGATAACAAATATGACGGTGAGCCGTTACGAAAGCCACCGTATCGCTCAGCCGGAGTGTCGGTGGAAGATGGCTAATCCTGGCGATCTTAGGACGGTCATTGTATACAAGAAACCGGACCCTCACCTTTGGGACAGGGTAAGGCAACATCTGTGTTTTTTTGCAGTAGCCAAAAGTAGTTGTTATGCAGTCATACTATT
>CAJHQQ010001316.1:0-102966 GCA_905132885.1 Moricandia moricandioides
CTTTATTCTAATAAAACCAGAATGAATCAAGATGTAAGAAGCTTGATTTCGACTCATAAATCAGTGGATAATCACCCTGAATATGAACCGATATTATAGGAGTTATGATGAAGAAGTTATCCCACTTTTAATCGAACTGATTCAAGTTTACCCAGTTGGGAGATTTGGTAGTTACTTCTTTATTCTAACGAAACCGCAATGAATCAACACGTAAGAAGCTTGATTTGGCAATTTCTTCTTTATTCTAATCAAATCAGAATGAATCACGATGTAAGAATCTTGATATACACTCATAAATCAGTGGATAATCACCCTGAAGTTGGAGATTTAGTAATTTCTTATTTATTTTAATCAAACCAGAATGAATCATGATGTAAGAATCTTGATATAGACTCATAAATCAGTGGATAATCACCCTGAAGTTGAATCAATATCATAGGAGTTATGCTAAAGAAGTTATCTCACTTTTAACCAAAGTGATTCCAGTTTACCCAGTTTGGATATTTGGTAATTTCTTCTCTATTCTAATGACACCAGAATGAATCAAGATGTAAGAAGCTTGATTTGGACTCATAAATCAGTGTATAATCACCCTGAATATGAACATACATCATAGGAGTTATGATGAAGTTATCCCACTTTTAACCGAAGTGATTCCAGTCTACCCTGTTTGGAGATTTGGCAATTTCTTCTTGATTCTAATAAAAAATGAATAAATCACGATTTTAGAATATTGATTTAGACTTGTAAATCAGTGGATAATCACCATGAAGTTGCATCAATATCATATGAGTTATGATGAAGAAGTAATCCCACGTTTAACCAAAGGGATTCTAGTTTACCATGTTTGGAGACTTGGCTATTTCTTCTTTATTCTAATCAAACCAGAATGAATCAAGCTGCAAGAAGATTTATTTAGACTCATCAATCAGTGGATAATCACCCTGAAATTGAACCGTTATCATAGGAGTTATGATGAAGAAGTTATCCCACTTTTAACCAAAGTTATACAAGTTTACCCAGTTTGGAGATTTGGTAATTGCTTCTTTATTCTAATGAAACCAGAATGAATCAAGATGTAAGAAGCTTGATTTGGATTCATTAATCAGTGGATAATCACCCTGAATTTGAACCGATATCAAAAGAGTTATGATAAAGAAGTGATCTTAGTTTTAACCAAAGTGATTCCAGTTTACTCTTTTTGGAGATTTGGCAATTTGTTCTTGATTCTAATCAAAACAAAATGAATCAACATGTAAGAATCTTATTTTCGACTGATAAATCAGTGGATAAATACCCTGAAGTTAAATTATTATCATTGGAGTTATAATGAAGAAGTTATCCCACTTTTAACCGAAGTAATTCAAGTTTATCATGTTTGGAGATTTAACAATTTCTTCTTGATTCTAATAAAAGCATATTAAATCACTAATTAAAAACCTTGATTTGGGCTCCTAAATAAGTGGATAATCACCCTGAAGTTGAATCAATATCATAGGAGTTATGATGAAGAAGTTATCCGACTTTTAACCGAAGTGATTCCAGTTTACCCTGTTTGGAAATTTGGCAATTTCTTCTTTATTCTAATCAAATCAGAATGAATCACGATTTAAGAATCTTGATTTGGACTCATAAATAAGTGGGTAATCACCTTCAAGTTGAACCGATATCATAGGAGTTATAATGAAGAAGTTATCCCACTTTTAACTGAAATAATTGCAGTTTACCCTGTTAGGAGATTTGTCAATTTCTTCTTGATTCTAATCTAAAAATAAAGAATGAAGATGTAAGAAGCTTGATTTGGACTCATAAATCAGTGGATAAACACCCTGAAGTTAAATTAATCTCATTGGAGTTATAATGAAGAAGTTATCCAACTTTCAACCGAAGTAATTCCAGTTTATCATGTTTGGAGATTTAACACTTTCTTCTTGATTCTTATCAAACCAGAATAAATCACGATTAAAGAATATTTATTGGGACGCATATATCAGTGGATAATCACCCTGAATTTGAATCAATATCATAGGAGTTATGATCAAGAAGTTATCCGACTTTTAACCGAAGTGATTCCAGTTTACCATGTTTGGAAATTTGGCAATTTCTTCTTTATTCTAATCAAATCAGAACGAATCACGATGTAAGAAGCTTGATTTGGACTCATAAATCAGTGGGTAATCACCCTCAAGTTGAACCGATATCATAGGAGTTTTATTGAAGAAGTTATCCCACTTTTAATCGAAGTGTTGCAGTTTACCCTGTTAGGAGATCTGACAATTTGTTCTTGATTCTAATCTAACCATAATGAATCAAGATTTAAGAAGCTTGGTTTGGACTAATAAATCAGTGGATAATCACCCTGAAGTTGAATCAATATCATTGGAGTTATGATGAACTGATTCAAGTTTACCCAGTTGGGAGATTTGTTAATTTCTTCTTTATTCTAAAGAAACCGGAATAAATCAAGACGTAAGAAGCTCTATTTGCCAATTTCTTGTTTATTCTAATCAAATCAGAATGAATCACGGTGTAAGAATCTTGATATATACTCATAAATCAGTGGATAATCACCCTGAAGTTGGAGATTTGGTAATTTCTTATTTATTTTAATCAAACCAGAATGAATCACGATGTAAGAATCTTGATATAGACTCATAAATCAGTGGATAATCACCCTGAAGTTGAATCAATATCATAGGAGTTATGCTAAAGAAGTTATCTCACTTTTAACCAAAGTGATTCCAGTTTACCCACTTTGGATTGTTGGTAATTTCTTCTCTATTCTAATGAAACCAAAATGAATCAAGATGTAAGAAGGTTGATTTGGACTCATAAATCAGTGGATAATCACCCTGAATATGAACATATATCATAGGAGTTATGATGAAGTTATCCCACTTTTAACCGAAGTGATTCCAGTTTACCATGTTTGGAGATTTGACAATTTCTTCTTGATTCTAATCAAAAATGAATAAATCACGATTTAAGAATATTGATTTAGACTCATAAATCAGTGGATAATCGCCATGAAGTTGCATCAATATCATATGAGTTATGATGAAGAAGTCATCCCACTTTTAACTGAAGGGATTCTAGTTTACCATGTTTGGAGATTTGGCCATTTCTTCTTTCTTCTAATCAAACCAGAATGAAGCAAGTTGCAAGAAGATTTATTTTGACTCATCAATCAGTGGATAATCACCCTGAAATTGAACCGATATCATTGGAGTTATGATGAAGAAGTTATCCCTGACCGAAGTGATTAAAGTTTCCCCTTTTTGTACATTTGGCAATATCTTCTTGATTCTAATCAAACCAGATTGAATTATGATTTAAGATGCTTGATTTGGACTCATAAATCAGTGGATAATCACCCTGAAGTTGAATCAATATCATAGGAGTTAGGATGAAGAAGTTATCCGACTTTTAACCGAAGTGATTCCAGTTTACCATGTTTGGAAATTTGGCAATTTCTTATTTATTCTAATCAAATCAGAACGAATCACGATGTAAGAAGCTTGATTTGGACTCATAAATCAGTGGGTAATCACCCTCAAGTTGAACCGGTATCATAGGAGTTTTATTGAAGAAGTTATCCCACTTTTAATCGAAGTGATTGCAGTTTACCCTGTTACGAGATTTGGCAATTTGTTCTTGATTCTAATCTAACCATAATGAATCAAGATGTAAGAAGCTTGATTTGTACTAATAAATCAGTGGATAATCACCCTGAATTTGACTCAATATCATTGGAGTTATGATGAAAAAGTTATCCCACTTTTAACCAAAGTGATTCCAGTTTACCCAGTTTGGAGATTTGGTAGTTTCTTCTTTATTCTAATGAAACCAAAATTAATAAAGATGTAAGAAGCTTGATTTGGACTCATAAATCAGTGGATAATCACCCTGAATATGAACCGATATCAAAGGAGTTATGATAAAGAAGTCATCCCACTTTAAACCGAACTGATTCCAGTTTATCCAGTTTGGAGATTTGGTAATTTCTTCTTTATTCTAATGAAACCAGAATGAATCAAGATGTAAGAAGCTTGATTTGGATTCATTAATCAGTGGATAATCACCCTGAATTTGAACCGATATCAAAAGAGTTATGATAAAGAAGTGATCTTAGTTTTAACCAAAGTGATTCCAGTTTACTCTTTTTGGAGATTTGGCAATTTGTTCTTGATTGTAATCAATACAAAATGAATCAACATGTAAGAATCTTATTTTCGACTGATAAATCAGTGGATAAATACCCTGAAGTTAAATTATTATCATTGGAGTTATAATGAAGAAGTTATCCCACTTTTAACCGAAGTAATTCAAGTTTATCATGTTTGGAGATTTAACAATTTCTTCTTGATTCTAATCAAAGCATATTAAATCACTAATTAAAAACCTTGATCTGGGCTCCTAAATAAGTGGATAATCACCCTGGAGTTGAATCAATATCATAGAACTTGTGATGAAGAAGTTATCCGAATTTTAACTGAAGTGATTCCAGTTTACCCTGTTTGGAAATTTGGCAATTTCTTCTTTATTCTAATCAAATCAGAATGAATCACGATTTAAGAATCTTGATTTGGACTCATAAATAAGTCGGTAATCACCTTCAAGTTGAACCGATATCATAGGAGTTATAATGAAGAAGTTATCCCACTTTTAACTGAAATGATTGCATTTTACCCTGTTAGGAGATTTGTCAATTTCTTCTTCATTCTAATCTAAAAATAATGAATGAATATGTAAGAAGCTTGATTTGGACTCATAAATCAGTGGATAAAAACGCTGAAGTTAAATTAATCTCATGAGAGTTATAATGAAGAAGTTATCCAAGTTTCAACCGAAGTAATTCCAGTTTATCATGTTTGGAGATTTAACACTTTCTTCTTGATTCTTATCAAACCAGAATAAATCACGATTTAAGAAGATTTATTGGGACGCATATAACAGTGGATAATCACCCTGAATTTGAATCAATATCATAGGAGTTATGATCAAGAAGTTATCCGACTTTTAACCGAAGTGATTCCAGTTTACCATGTTTGGAAATTTGGCAATTTCTTCTTTATTCTAATCAAATCAGAACGAATCACGATGTAAGAAGCTTGATTTGGACTCATAAATCAGTGGGTAATCACCCTCAAGTTGAACCGATATCATAGGAGTTTTATTGAAGAAGTTATCCCACTTTTAATCGAAGTGTTGCAGTTTACACTGTTAGGAGAATTGACAATTTGTTCTTGATTCTAATCTAACCATAATGAATCAAGATTTAAGAAGCTTGATTTGGACTAATAAATCAGTGGATAATTACCCTGAAGTTGAATCAATATCATTGGAGTTATGATGAACTGATTCAAGTTTACCCAGTTGGGAGATTTGTTAATTTCTTCTTTATTCTAAAGAAACCGGAATAAATCAAGACGTAAGAAGCTCTATTTGCCAATTTCTTGTTTATTCTAATCAAATCAGAATGAATCACGATGTAAGAATCTTGATATATACTCATAAATCAGTGGATAATCACCCTGAAGTTGGGGATTTGGTAATTTCTTATTTATTTTAATCAAACCAGAATGAATCACGATGTAAGAATCTTGATATAGACTCATAAATCAGTGGATAATCACCCTGAAGTTGAATCAATATCGTAGGAGTTATGCTAAAGAAGTTATCTCACTTATAACCGAAGTGATTTCTTCTCTATTCTAATGACACCAGAATGAATCAAGATGTAAGAAGGTTGATTTGGACTCATAAATCAGTGGATAATCACCCTGAATATGAACATATATCATAGGAGTTATGATGAAGTTATCCCACTTTTAACCGAAGTGATTCCAGTTTACCATGTTTGGAGATTTGACAATTTCTTCTTGATTCTAATCAAAAATGAATAAATCACGATTTAAGAATATTGATTTAGACTCGTAAATCAGTGGATAATCGCCATGAAGTTGCATCAATATCATATGAGTTATGATGAAGAAGTCATCCCACTTTTAACTCAAGGGATTCTAGTTTACCATGTTTGGAGAATTGGCCATTTCTTCTTTCTTCTAATCAAACCAGAATGAAGCAAGTTGCAAGAAGATTTATTTTGACTCATCAATCAGTGGATAATCACCCTGAAATTGAACCGATATCATTGGAGTTATGATGAAGAAGTTATCCCTGACCGAAGTGATTAAAGTTTCCCCTTTTTGTACATTTGGCAATATCTTCTTGATTCTAATCAAACCAGATTGAATTAGGATTTAAGATGCTTGATTTTGACTCATAAATCAGTGGATAATCACCATGAAGTTGAATCAATATCATAGGAGTTATGATGAAGAAGTTATCTGACTTTTAACCGAAGTGATTCCAGTTTACCATGTTTGGAAATTTGGCAATTTCTTATTTATTCTAATCAAATCAGAACGAATCACGATGTAAGAAGCTTGATTTGGACTCATAAATCAGTGGGTAATCACCCTCAAGTTGAACCGGTATCATAGGAGTTTTATTGAAGAAGTTATCCCACTTTTAATCGAAGTGATTGCAGTTTACCCTGTTACGAGATTTGGCAATTTGTTCTTGATTCTAATCTAACCATAATGATCAAGATGTAAGAAGCTTGATTTGTACTAATAAATCAGTGGATAATCACCCTGAATTTGACTCAATATCCTTGGAGTTATGATGGAAAAGTTATCCCACTTTTAACCAAAGTGATTCCAGTTTACCCAGTTTGGAGATTTGGTAGTTTCTTCTTTATTCTAATGAAACCAAAATTAATAAAGATGTAAGAAGCTTGATTTGGACTCATAAATCAGTGGATAATCACCCTGAATATGAACCGATATCAAAGGAGTTGTGATAAAGAAGTCATCCCACTTTATACCGAACTGATTCCAGTTTATCCAGTTTGGAGATTTGGTAATTTCTTCTTTATTCTAATGAAACCAGAATGAATCAAGATGTAAGAAGCTTGATTTGGATTCATTAATCAGTGGATAATCACCCTGAATTTGAACCGATATCAAAAGAGTTATGATAAAGAAGTGATCTTAGTTTTAACCAAAGTGATTCCAGTTTACTCTTTTTGGAGATTTGGCAATTTGTTCTTGAATCTAATCAATACAAAATGAATCAACATGTAAGAATCTTATTTTCGACTGATAAATCAGTGGATAAATACCCTGAAGTTAAATTATTATCATTGGAGTTATAATGAAGAAGTTATCCCACTTTTAACCGAAGTAATTCAAGTTTATCATGTTTGGAGATTTAACAATTTCTTCTTGATTCTAATCAAAGCATATTAAATCACTAATTAAAAACCTTGATTTGGGCTCCTAAATAAGTGGATAATCACCCTGAAGTTGAATCAATATCATAGGAGTTGTGATGAAGAAGTTATCCGAATTTTAACCGAAGTGATTCCAGTTTACCCTGTTTGGAAATTTGGCAATTTCTTCTTTATTCTAATCAAATCAAAATGAATCACGATTTAAGAATCTTGATTTGGACTCATAAATAAGTGGGTAATCACCTTCAAGTTGAACCGATATCATAGGAGTTATAATGAAGAAGTTATCCCACTTTTAACTGAAATGATTGCAGTTTACCCTGTTAGGAGATTTGTCAATTTCTTCTTCATTCTAATCTAAAAATAATGAATGAAGATGTAAGAAGCTTGATTTGGACTCATAAATCAGTGGATAAACACGCTGAAGTTAAATTAATCTCATTAGAGTTATAATGAAGAAGTTATCCAAGTTTCAACCGAAGTAATTCCAGTTTATCATGTTTGGAGATTTAACACTTTCTTCTTGATTCTTATCAAACCAGAATAAATCACGATTTAAGAAGATTTATTGGGACGCATATATCAGTGGATATTCACCCTGAATTTGAATCAATATCATAGGAGTTATGATCAAGAAGTTATCCGACTTTTAACCGAAGTGATTCCACTTTACCATGTTTGGAAATTTGGCAATTTCTTCTTTATTCTAATCAAATCAGAACGAATCACGATGTAAGAAGCTTGATTTGGACTCATAAATCAGTGGATAATCACCCTCAAGTTGAACCGATATCATAGGAGTTTTATTGAAGAAGTTATCCCACTTTTAATCGAAGTGTTGCAGTTTACACTGTTAGGAGAATTGACAATTTGTTCTTGATTCTAATCTAACCATAATGAATTAAGATTTAAGAAGCTTGATTTGGACTAATAAATCAGTGGATAATCACCCTAAAGTTGAATCAATATCATTGGAGTTATGATGAAATGATTCAAGTTTACCCAGTTGGGAGATTTGTTAATTTCTTCTTTATTCTAAAGAAACCGGAATAAATCAAGACGTAAGAAGCTCTATTTGCCAATTTCTTGTTTATTCTAATCAAATCAGAATGAATCACGATGTAAGAATCTTGATATATACTCATAAATCAGTGGATAATCACCCTGAAGTTGGAGATTTGGTAATTTCTTATTTATTTTAATCAAACCAGAATGAATCACGATGTAAGAATTTGATATAGACTCATAAATCAGTGGATAATCACCCTGAAGTTGTATCAATATCATAGGAGTTATGCTAAAGAAGTTATCTCACTTTTAACCAAAGTGATTCCAGTTTACCCACTTTGGATTGTTGGTAATTTCTTCTCTATTCTAATGAAACCAAAATGAATCAAGATGTAAGAAGGTTGATTTGGACTCATAAATCAGTGGATAATCACCCTGAATATGAACATATATCATAGGAGTTATGATGAAGTTATCCCACTTTTAACCGAAGTGATTCCAGTTTACCATGTTTGGAGATTTGACAATTTCTTCTTGATTCTAATCAAAAATGAATAAATCACGATTTAAGAATATTGATTTAGACTCATAAATCAGTGGATAATCGCCATGAAGTTGCATCAATATCATATGAGTTATGATGAAGAAGTCATCCCACTTTTAACTGAAGGGATTCTAGTTTACCATGTTTGGAGATATGGCCATTTCTTCTTTCTTCTAATCAAACCAGAATGAATCAAGTTGCAAGAAGATTTATTTTGACTCATCAATCAGTGGATAATCACCCTGAAATTGAACCGATATCATTGGAGTTATGATGAAGAAGTTATCCCTAACCGAAGTGATTAAAGTTTCCCCTTTTTGTACATTTGACAATTTCTTCTTGATTCTAATCAAACCAGAATGAATTAGGATTTAAGATGCTTGATTTGGACTCATAAATCAGTGGATAATCACCATGAAGTTGAATCAATATCATAGGAGTTATGATGAAGAAGTTATCCGACTTTTAACCGAAGTGATTCCAGTTTACCATGTTTGGAAATTTGGCAATTTCTTATTTATTCTAATCAAATCAGAAACAAATCACGATGTAAGAAGCTTGATTTGGACTCATAAATCAGTGGGTAATCACCCTCAAGTTGAACCGGTATCATAGGAGTTTTATTGAAGAAGTTATCCCACTTTTAATCGAAGTGATTGCAGTTTACCCTGTTACGAGATTTGGCAATTTGTTCTTGATTCTAATCTAACCATAATGAATCAAGATGTAAGAAGCTTGATTTGTACTAATAAATCAGTGGATAATCACCCTGAATTTGACTCAATATCCTTGGAGTTATGATGAAAAAGTTATCCCACTTTTAACCAAAGTGATTCCAGTTTACCCAGTTTGGAGATTTGGTAGTTTCTTCTTTATTCTAATGAAACCAGAATTAATAAAGATGTAAGAAGCTTGATTTTGACTCATAAATCAGTGGATAATCACCCTGAATTTGAACCGATATCATAAGAGCTATGATGAAGAAGTTATCCCTGTTTTAACCGAAGTTATTCCAATTTACTTTTTTTTTGGAGATTTGGCAATTTCTTCTTGATTCTAATCAAACAAAAATGAATCAAGATGTGAGAAGCTTAGTTTTGACTGATAAATCATTGGATAAATACCCTGAAGTTAAATTAATATAATTGGAGTTATAATGAAGAAGTTATCCCACTTTTAACCGAAGTAATTCAAGTTTATCATGTTTGGAGATTTAACAATTTCTTCTTGATTCTAATAAAACCAGAATAAATCACGATTTTAAATCTTGATTTGGACTCATAAATCAGTGGATAATCACCCTGAAGTTGAATCAATATCATAGGAGTTATGATGAAGAAGTTATCCGACTTTTAACAGAAGTGATTCCAGTTTACCATGTTTGGAAATTTGGCAATTTCTTTTTTATTCTAATCAAATCATAATGAATCTCGATGTAGGAAGTTTGATTTGGACTCATAAATGAGTGGGTAATCACCCTCAAGTTGAACCGATATCATAGGAGTTATAATGAAGAAGTTATCCCACTTTTAACCGAAGTGATTGCAGTTTACCCTGTTAGGAGATTTGGCAATTTATTCTTGATTCTAATCTAAACATAATGAATGAAGATGTAAGAAGCTTGATTTGGACTCATAAATCTGTAACGACACTGATTCAATAAAGTGGACCCATTTTTTTTAATTAAAACCCATAACTATTTTACTTTGTCCCACATTGTAAGTTTAGAAAGCCTGCATCCCTTCCCTTCTCTTATATAAGAAACTCCACCCCTCCACTTTATTTTCATCAAGTCAAAGTAGTGCTTTGCGTGTGACAGTTATTGACTTATTCGACAAACAGTCACAAAGTAATTTTCTAGCAAAATTTTCGGTCGAGTTTTCGGGCGAGTTCTCGAGCAATATTTCTGGTAAGTTTATCGCACCCCTATTTCTAGTCTTGGAAATTTCTAGTTAGAGGAATTTCTAGTTTAGGAAACTTGCCATTTTAGGATAGTTTCTATTGTAGGAAAGTTGTTATTTTAGGAAAATTTCTATTTTAGGAAAGTTGTTATTTTAGGAAATCTGCTATTTTAGGTAAGTTTCCACTTTAGGAAAGTTTCCATTTTTGGAACTTTATTTCCTGAGACTCTGAGTCTAAGTCGTTGATTCTCTCGTGTTGCAGTTGACCATCTTCCGTTGACAGCCAGTGGCAAAGGTGAGGGTCTATTCCGTAAATCCCGTTAATAGTGTAGAATTCTTTCTATCGTCGTTTAGTTTCGAAACATGTTCCGTCTGATTGAATCGATTCTTGTGTGATAGTTAGGATTTAATGCAAACCGGAATGAGGGGTCTAGAGGATTGAACTTGATATGAATTGAGTGATGTTAAATGAAGGTATATATATATATATATATATATATATATATATATATATATATATATATATATATATATATATATATATATATATATATATATATATATATATATGTATACATAGATATGAGTAGGGACTATGTGATGAGGGCGGCTCTTCAGAGAGATCTGGATTAGCAACGCTTATGAGGGCGGGGGTTCGGCGACATCCAGACTATCAACGCATATTGAGGGCGGGGGGCTCAGAGAGGTATGGGCTATCGACGCATATTTGTGTGGGGCGTGGTGCAGAGACGTTTGCATTCGAAGCTTATTGGTTACGGGCGGGGGTCCAGAGATGTTTGGGCTAGCGACGCTTATTATGATGTCGTATATCCATATGAGGAGAATGCGGGGTGTATGAGCTAGTTGTGCCACTATCAGCGCATTGTTTGCTCTGTGTGATGCTTTAGGCGTCGTCTTTGTTCATGGTAAGGCTAAACTTCCATAGTGGGAGTTCTATTTATTTAGTCAGTGGTTTGCTTGTCTAGCACCCCATACCTCACTAAGTGACTCCCCTGTTGCTCACCCCTCTTCCTTCCCCTAGCAGTTCCGTCCCGGCTCCGACCCGGGATGGCGATTTATGGGACACAGTTTCAAACAATTTTAATGTTTCGGGATTGGGAGTTTTCAAAATAAAAAATTACACCGTTTTGTTTGTTTTTCATATCGTGTTCTTCTTTCCTTATAAACGTTGAAGTTCTTTTCAGGTTCCATTTAGAATTCGGGACGAATTCCAATTAAGTGGGAGAGAATTGTAACGACCGTGATTCAATAAAGTGAGCCCATTTTTTTTAATTAAAATCCATAACTATTTTACTTTGTCCCACATTGGAAGTTTAGAAAATATACCTCCCTTCCATTCTCTTATATAAGAAACTCCACCCCTCAACTTTATTTTCATCATGTCAAAGCAGTTCTTTGCGTGTGACAATTATTGAATTATTCGACAACCAGTCAAAAAAGAATGAATCAAGATGTCAAAAGCTTTATTTGGACTCATAAATCAGTGGATAATCACCCTGGAGTTGAATCAATATCATTGGAGTTATGATGAAGAAGTTATCCCACTTTTAACCGAAGTGATTTTTGTTTACCCGTTTTGTAGATTTGGCAATTTCTTTTTTATTCTAATCAAACCAGAATGAATCAAGATGTAAGAAGTTTGATTTGGACTGACAAATCAGTGGATAATCACCCTGGAGTTGAATCTATATCATTGGAGTTATGGTAAGAAGTTATCTCACTTTTAACCAAAGTGATTCCAGTTTACCCTATTAGGAGATTTGGCAATTTCTTCTTGATTCTAATCAACCAGAATGAATCACGATGTAAGAATATTTATTTGGAATCTTAAATCAGTGGAGAATCATCCTGGAAGTTGAATTTAATATCATTGGAGTTATGATGAAGAAGCTATCCCACATTTAATCGAAGTGATTCCAGTTTACCCAGTTTGGAGATTTGACAATTTCTTTTTGATTCTAATCAAACCAGAATAAACGACAATTTAAGAATATTGATTTGGACTCAAAAATCAGTGGGTAATCACCCTGGAGCTGAATCAATATCATAGGAGTTATGATGAAGAAGTTATCCCATTTTAAACCGAAGTGCTTCTAGTTTACCCACTTTGGATATTTGGTAATTTCTTCTTTATTCTAATGAAACCAAAATGAATCAAGATTTAAGAATCTTGATTTGTACTGATAAATCAGTGGATAATCATTCTGAATATCAACTGATATCATAGGAGTTATGATGAAGAAGTTATCCAAATTTAAACCGAAGTGATTCCAGTTTACCCTTTTTGGACATTGTGCAATTTCTTCTTGATTCTAATCAAACTAGAATGAATTAAGATTTAAGAAGCTTAATTTTGACTGATAAATTTGTGGATAAATACCCTGAAGTTAAATCAATATCATTTGAGTTATAAACCGAAGTAATTCCAGTTTATCCTGTTTGGAGATTTTACAATTTCTTCTTGATTATAATCAAACAACAATAAAAACGATTTAAGAAGCTTGATTTGGATTCATATGTCAGTGAATAATCACCCTAAAGTTGAATCAATATCATATGAGTTATGATGAAGAAGTTATCCCACTTTTAACCAATGTGATTCCAGCTTATCCTGTTTGGAGATTTTTTCTTCTTTATTCTAATGAAACCAGAATGAATCAAGATGTAAAAAGCTTGATTTGTAATCATAAATCAATGCAAAATCACCATGAATTTGAACTGATATCATAAGAGTTATGATGAAGAAGTTATCTCAGTTTAAACCGAAGTGATTCCAGTTTACTCTTTTGGGATATTTGGCCATTTCTTCTTGATTATAATCAAACCAAAATGAATACAGATGTAAGAAGCTTGATTTGGCCTCATAAATCATTGGAGAATCACCCAGAAGTTGAATCAATATCATAGGAGTTATGATGAAGAAGTTATCCCACTTTTAACCAATGTGATTCCAGTTTATCCAGTTTGGAGATTTTGTAATTTCTTTTTTATTATAATGAAACCAGAATGAATCGAGATGTAAGAAGCTTGATTCGGAATCATAAATCAGTGGATAATCACCATGAATTGGACCGATATCATAAGAGTTATGATGAAGAATATATCTCAGTTTTAACGGAAGTGATTCCAGTTTACTCTTTTGGGAGATTTGGTAATTTCTTCTTGATTCTAATGAAACCAAAATGAATCCAGAATTAAGAAGCTTAGTTTTGAATGATTAATCAGTCGATAAATTCCCTGAAGTTAAATTAATAACATTGGAGTTATAATGAAGAAGTTATCCCACTTTTAACCAAAGTAATTCCAGTTTATCATGTTTTAAGATTTAACAATTTCTTCTTGATTCTAATCAAACCAGAATAAATCACGATTTAAGAATCTTGATTTTTACTGATAAATCAGTGGATAATAAACCTGAAGTTGAATCAATATCATAGGAGTTATGATGAAGAAGTTATCCGAATTTTAACCAAAGTGATTCCAGTTTACCATGTTTGAAAATTTGGCAATTTCTTTTTAATTCTAATAAAATCAGAATGAAACGCGATGTAAGAAACTTCTTTTGGACTCATAAATCAGTTGGTAATCACCCTCAAGTTGAACCGATATCATAGGAGTTATAATGAAGAAGTTATCCCACTTTTAACCGAAGTGATTGCAGTTTACCCTATTAGGAGAGTTGGTAATTTGTTCTTGATTCTAATCTAACCATAATGAATCAAGATGTAAGAAGCTTGATTTGGAATTATAAATCAGTGGATAATCACCCTGAAGTTGAATCAATATCATATGAGTTATGATGAAGAAGTTATCCGACTTTTAAACGGATTGATTCCAGTTTACCATGTTTGGAAATTTGGCAATTTCTTTTATTTTATTCTAATCAAATCAGAATCAATCACGATGTAAGAAGCTTGATGTGAACTCATAAATTAGTGGGTAATCACCCTCAAGTTTAACCGATATCATAGGAGTTATAATGAAGAAGTTATCCCACTTTTAACCGAAGTGATTGCAGTTTACCCTGTTAGGAGATTGTGCAATTTATTCTTGATTCTAATCTAAACATAATGAATGAAGATGTAAGAAGCTTTATTTGGACTCATAAATCATTGGAGAATCCCCCGGAATTTTAATCAATATCATAGGAGTCATGATGAAGAAGTTATCGCACTTTTAACCAAAGTGATTCGAGTTTACCCGGTTTACAGATTTGACAATTTCTTCTCGATTATAATCAAACAAGAATGAATCAAGATGTAAAAAGCTTTATTTGTACTCATAAATAAGTGGATAATCACCCTGAAGTTCAATCAATATCATTGGACTTATGATGAAGAAGTTATCCCACTTTTAACCAAAGTGATTCGAGTTTACCATATTTGGAGATTTGACAATTTCTACTTGATTCTAATCAAAAAAGAATGAATCAATATGTAAGAATATTGATTTGGACAAATAAATCAGTAGATAATCACCCTGAACTTGAATCAACATCATTGGAGTTAAGATGAAGAAGTTATCCCACATTTAACCGAAGTGATTCCAGTTTACCCAGTTGGTAGATTTGGCAATTTCTTTTTGATTCTAATCAAACTAGAATAAACCACAATTCAAGAATCTTTATTTGGCCTCATAAATCAGTGGATAATCACCCTGAAGTTGAATCAATATCATAGGAGTTATGATGAAGAAGTTATCCCACTTTTAACCGAAGTGATTCCAGTTTACCCACTTTGGAGATTTGGTAATTTCTTCTTTATTCTAATGAAACCAGAATGAATCAAGATTTAAGAATCTTAATTTGTACTGATAAATCAGTGGATAATCATTCTGAATATCAACCGATACCATAGGAGTTATGATGAAGAAGTTATCCAAATTTAAACCGAAGTGATTCCAGTTTACCCTTTTTGGACATTGTGAAATTTCTTCTTGATTCTAATCAAACCATAATGAATTAAGATTTAAGAAGCTTGATTTTGACTGATAAATCTGTGGATAAATACCCTGAAGTTAAAATCAATATCATTTGAGTTATAATAAAGAAGTTATCAAACTTTTAACCGAAGTAATTCCAGTTTATCATGTTTGGAGATTTTACAATTTCTTCTTGATTCTATACAAACCAGAATAAAACACGATTTAAAAAGCTTGATTTGAATTCATAAGTCAGTGGATAATCACCCTGAAGTTGAATCAATATCATAAGAGTTATGATTAAGTAGTTATCCCACTTTTAACCAATGTGATTCCAGTTTATCCTGTTTGGAGATTTTGTAATTTCTTTTTTATTATAATGAAACCAGAATGAATCAAGATGTAAGAAGCTTAATTTGGAATCATAAATCAGTGGATAATCACCATGAATATGAACCGATATCATAAGAGTTATGATGAAGACGTTATCTTAGTTTTAACCGAAGTGATTCCAGTTTACTCTTTTGGGAGATTTGGCAATTTTTTCTTGATTCTAATCAAACCAAAATGAATCCAGATGTAAGAAGCTTAGCTTTGAATGATTAATCAGTCAATAAATACCCTGAAGTTAAATTAATATCATTGGAGATATAATGAAGAAGTTATCCCACTTTTAACCGAAGTAATTCCAGTTTATCATGTTTTGAGATTTAACAATTTCTTCATGATTCTAATCAAACCAAAATAAATCACGGTTTAAGAAGCCTTATTTGGACTCATATACTAGTGGATAATCACCCTGAAGTTGAATCAATATCATAGGAGTTATGATGAAGAAGTTATCCCACTTTTAACCAATGTGATTCCAGTTTACCATGTTTGGAAACTTGGCAACTTCTTCTTTATTCTAATGAAATCAAAATGAATCGCGATGTAAGAAACTTCATTTGGACTCATAAACAGTGGGTAATCACCCTCAAGTTGAACCGATATCATTGGAGTTATGATGAAAAATTTATCCCACTTTTAACCAAAGTGATTCCAGTTTACCAAGTTTGGAGATTTGGTAATTACTTCTTTATTCTAATGAAACCAGAATGAATCAAGATGTAAGAACCTTTATTTGGACTCATAAATCAGTGGATAATCACACTGAATTTGAACCGATAACATAAGAGTTTTGATGAAGAAGTTATCCTAGTTTTAACCGAAGTGATTCTTGTTTACTTTTTTGGAGATTTCGAAATTTCTTCTGGATTCTAATCAAAACAAAATGAATTAAGATGTAAGAAACTTAGTTTTGAATGATAAATCAGTGGATTAATACCATGAAGTTAAATTAATATCATTGGAGTTATAATGAAGAAGTTATCCCACTTTTAACCGAAGTAATTCCAGTTTATCATGTTTGGAGATTTTACAATTTCTTCTTGATTCTAATCAAACCAGAATAAATCAGGATTTAAAAGTCTTGATTTGGACCCATAAATCAGTGGATAATCACCCTGAAGTTGAATCAATATCATAGGAGTTATGATGAAGAAGTTATCCGACTTTTAACCGAACTGATTCAAGTTTACCATGTTTGGAAATTTGACAATTTATTTTTTATTCTAATCAAATCGGAATGAATCACGATGTAAGAAGCTTCATTTGGAATCATAAATCAGTGGATAATCACCATGAAGTTGAATCAATATCATATGAGTTTTGATGAAGAAGTTATCCCACTTTTAACCGAAGGGATTCTAGTTTACCCTTTTAGGAGATTTGGCAATTTATTCTTGATTCTAATCTAAACATAATGAATGAAGATGTAAGAAGCTTTATTTGGACTCATAAATCATTGGAGAATCTCCCGGAATTTTAATCAATATCATAGGAGTCATGATGAAGAAGTTATCGCACTTTTAACCAAAGTGATTCGAGTTTACCCGGTTTACAGATTTGACAATTTCTTCTCGATTCTAATCAAACAAGAACGAATCAAGATGTAAAAAGCTTTATTTGGACTCATAAATAAGTGGATATTCACCCTGAAGTTCAATCAATATCATTGGACTTATGATGAAGAAGTTATCCCACTTTTAACTGAAATGATTCGAGTTTACCATATTTGGTAATTTGACAATTTCTTCTTGATTCAAATCAAAAAAGAAGGAATCAATATGTAAGAAGATTTATTTGGACAAATAAATCAGTGGATGATCACCCTGAACTTGAATCAATATCATTGGAGTTACGATGAAGAAGTTATCCCACATTTAACCGAAGTGATTCCAGTTTACCCAGTTGGTAGATTTGGCAATTTCTTTTTGATTCTAATCAAACCAGAATAAACCACAATTCAAGAATCTTGATTTGGCCTCATAAATCAGTGGATAATCACCCTGAAGTTGAATCAATATCATAGGAGTTATGATGAAGAAGTTATCTCACTTTTAACCGAAGTGATTCCAGTTTACCCACTTTGGAGATTTGGTAATTTCTTCTTTATTCTAATGAAACCAGAATGAATCAAGATTTAAGAATCTTAATTTGTACTGATAAATCAGTGGATAATCATTCTGAATATCAACCGATACCATAGGAGTTATGATGAAGAAGTTATCCAAATTTAAACCGAAGTGATTCCAGTTTACCCTTTTTGGACATTGTGAAATTTCTTCTTGATTCTAATCAAACAATAATGAATTAAGATTTAAGAAGCTTGATTTTGACTGATAAATCTGTGGATAAATACCCTGAAGTTAAAATCAATATCATTTGAGTTATAATAAAGAAGTTATCAAACTTTTAACCGAAGTAATTCCAGTTTATCATGTTTGGAGATTTTACAATTTCTTCTTGATTCTATACAAACCAGAATAAAACACGATTTAAAAAGCTTGATTTGAATTCATAAGTCAGTGGATAATCACCCTGAAGTTGAATCAATATCATAAGAGTTATGATTAAGTAGTTATCCCACTTTTAACCAATGTGATTCCAGTTTATCCTGTTTGGAGATTTTTTAATTTCTTTTTTATTATAATGAAACCAGAATGAATCAAGATGTAAGAAGCTTAATTTGGAATCATAAATCAGTGGATAATCACCATGAATATGAACCGATATCATAAGAGTTATGATGAAGACGTTATCTTAGTTTTAACCGAAGTGATTCCAGTTTACTCTTTTGGGAGATTTGGCAATTTTTCTTGATTCTAATCAAACCAAAATGAATCCAGATGTAAGAAGCTTAGCTTTGAATGATTAATCAGTCAATAAATACCCTGAAGTTAAATTAATATCATTGGAGATATAATGAAGAAGTTATCCCACTTTTAACCGAAGTAATTCCAGTTTATCATGTTTTGTGATTTAACAATTTCTTCATGATTCTAATCAAACCAGAATAAATCACGGTTTAAGAAGCCTTATTTGGACTCATATACTAGTGGATAATCACCCTGAAGTTGAATCAATATCATAGGAGTTATGATGAAGAAGTTATCCCACTTTTAACCAATGTGATTCCAGTTTACCATGTTTGGAAACTTGGCAACTTCTTCTTTATTCTAATGAAATCAAAATGAATCGCGATGTAAGAAACTTCATTTGGACTCATAAACAGTGGGTAATCACCCTCAAGTTGAACCGATATCATTGGAGTTATGATGAAAAATTTATCCCACTTTTAACCAAAGTGATTCCAGTTTACCAAGTTTGGAGATTTGGTAATTTCTTCTTTATTCTAATGAAACCAGAATGAATCAAGATGTAAGAACCTTTATTTGGACTCATAAATCAGTGGATAATCACAATGAATTTGAACTGATAACATAAGAGTTTTGATGAAGAAGTTATCCTAGTTTTAACCGAAGTGATTCTTGTTTACTTTTTTGGAGATTTCGAAATTTCTTCTGGATTATAATCAAAACAAAATGAATTAATATGTAAGAAACTTAGTTTTGAATGATAAATCAGTGGATTAATACCATGAAGTTAAATTAATATCATTGGAGTTATAATGAAGAAGTTATCCCACTTTTAACCGAAGTAATTCCAGTTTATCATGTTTGGAGATTTTACAATTTCTTCTTGATTCTAATCAAACCAAATAAATCAGGATTTAAAAGTCTTGATTTGGACCCATAAATCAGTGGATAATCACCCTGAAGTTGAATCAATATCATAGGAGTTATGATGAAGAAGTTATCCGACTTTTAACCGAACTGATTCAAGTTTACCATGTTTGGAAATTTGACAATTTCTTTTTTATTCTAATCAAATCGGAATGAATCACGATGTAAGAAGCTTGATTTGGACTCATAAATCAGTGGAAAATCACCATGAAGTTGAATCAATATCATATGAGTTTTGATGAAGAAGTTATCCCACTTTTAACCGAAGGGATTCTAGTTTACCCTTTTAGGAGATTTGGCAATTTATTCTTGATTCTAATCTAAACATAATGAATGAAGATGTAAGAAGATTTATTTGGACTCCTAAATCATTGGAGAATCACCCGGAAGTTGAATCAATATCATAGGAGTCATGATGAAGAAGTTATCGCACTTTTGACCAAAGTGATTGCAGTTTACCCTGTTTAGAGATTTGGCAATTTCTTCTCGATTCTAATCAAACAAGAATGAATCAAGATGTAAAAATCTTTATTTGGACTCATAAATAAGTGGATAATCACCCTGAAGTTCAATCAATATCATTGGACTTATGATGAAGAAGTTATCCCACTTTTAACCGAAGTGATTCGAGTTTACCATATTTGGTAATTTGACAATTTCTTCTTGATTCAAATCAAAAAAGAATGAATCAATATGTAAGAAGATTTATTTGGACAAATAAATCAGTGGATAATCACCCTGAACTTGAATCAATATCATTGGAGTTACGATGAAGAAGTTATCCCACATTTAACCGAAGTGATTCCAGTTTACCCAGTTGGTAGATTTGGCAATTTCTTTTTGATTCTAATCAAACCAGAATAAACCACAATTCAAGAATCTTGATTTGGCCTCATGAATCAGTGGATAATCACCCTGAAGTTGAATCAATATCATAGGAGTTATGATGAAGAAGTTATCCCACTTTTAACCGAAGTGATTCTAGTTTACCCACTTTGGAGATTTGGTAATTTCTTCTTTATTCTAATGAAACCAGAATGAACCGAAGTAATTCCAGTTTATCCTGTTTGGAGATTTTACAATTTCTTCTTGATTCTTATCAAACAAGAATAAAAAACGATTTAAGAAGCTTGATTTGGATTCATATGTCAGTGAATAATCACCCTAAAGTTGAATCAATATCATATGAGTTATGATGAAGAAGTTATCCCACTTTTAACCAATGTGATTCCAGTTTATCCAGTTTGGAGATTTTGTAATTTCTTTTTTATTATAATGAAACCAGAATGAATCGAGATGTAAGAAGCTTGATTCGGAATCATAAATCAGTGGATAATCACCATGAATTGGACCGATATCATAAGAGTTATGATGAAGAATATATCTCAGTTTTAACGGAAGTGATTCCAGTTTACTCTTTTGGGAGATTTGGTAATTTCTTCTTGATTCTAATCAAACCAAAATGAATCCAGATGTAAGAAGCTTAGTTTTGAATGATTAATCAGTCGATAAATACCCTGAAGTTAAATTAATATCATTGGAGTTATAATAAAGAAGTTATCCCACTTTTAACCGAAGTAATTCCAGGTTATCATGTTTTGAGATTTAACAATTTCTTCTTTATTCTAATCAAAACAGAATAAAAAATGATTTAAGAAGCCTTATTTGGAATCATATACCATTGGATAATCACCCTGAAGTTGAATCAATATCATAGGAGTTATGATGAAGAAGTTATCCCACTTTTAACCAATGTGATTCCAGCTTATCCTGTTTGGAGATTTTTTCTTCTTTATTCTAATGAAACCAGAATGAATCAAGATGTAAAAAGCTTGATTTGTAATCATAAATCAATGCAAAATCACCATGAATTTGAACTGATATCATAAGAGTTATGATGAAGAAGTTATCTCAGTTTAAACCGAAGTGATTCCAGTTTACTCTTTTGGGATATTTGGCCATTTCTTCTTGATTATAATCAAACCAAAATGAATACAGATGTAAGAAGCTTGATTTGGCCTCATAAATCATTGGAGAATCACCCAGAAGTTGAATCAATATCATAGGAGTTATGATGAAGAAGTTATCCCACTTTTAACCAAAGTGATTCCAATTTACGCTGTTTAGAGATTTGGGAATTTCTTCTCGATTCTAATAAAAAATGAATGAATCAAGATGTAAAAAGCTTTATTTAGACTCATAAATCAGTGGATAATCACCCTGGAGTTGAATCAATATCATTGGAGTTATGACGAAGACGTTATCCCACTTTTAACCGAAGTGATTTTTGTTTACCCGTTTTGTAGATTTGGCAATTTCTTTTTTATTCTAATCAAACCAGAATGAATCAAGATGTAAGAAGTTTGATTTGGACTGACAAATAAGTGGATAATCACCCTGGAGTTGAATCAATATCATTGGAGTTATGGTAAGAAGATATCCCACTTTTAACCAAAGTGATTCCAGTTTACCCTATTAGGAGATTTGGCAATTTCTTCTTGATTCTAATCAAACACAAATGAATCAAGATGTAAGAATCTTTATTTGGACTAATAAATCAGTGGATAATCACCCTGAAGTTTAATTAATATCATTGGAGTTATGATTGAAGAAGTTATCCCACTTTTAACTGAAGTGGTTCCAATTTACCCTGTTTAGAGATTTGACAATTTCTTCTTGATTCTAATAAAAAAAAAAAGAATGAATCAAGATTTAAGATTAATAATTTGGACTAATAAATCAGTGGATAATAACCCTGAAGTTGAATAAATATCATTAGAGTTATGATGAAGAAGTTATCCCACTTCTAACCAAAGTTATTCCAGCTTACCCTGTTTGGAGATTTGGCAATTTCTTCCTCATTCTAATCAAAAAAGAATAAAGCACGATTTAAGAATCTTGATTTGGACTCATAAATCAGTGGATAATCACCCTGAAATTGAATCAATATCATAGGAGTTATGATGAAGAAGTTATCCCACTTTTAACCGAAGTGCTTCCATAATGAATCACGAGGTAATATGCCTGATTTGGAATCATAAAGCAGTGGATGATCACCCTGAAGTTTAATCAATATCATTGGAGTTATGATGAAGAAGTTATCCGACTTTTAACCGAAATGATTCCAGTTTACCCTTTTTGGAGATTAGACAATTTCTTCTTGATTCTAATCAAACCAGAATGAATCAATATTTAATAAGCTCTATTTTTACTCATTAATCAGTGAATAATCACCCTAAAGTTGAACGAATATAATAGGAGTTATAATGAAGAAGTTATCCCACTTTTTACCGAAGTGATTGTAGTTTACCCTGTTAGGAGATTTGGCAATTTTTTATTGATTATAATCTAACCATAATGAATGAAGATGTAAGAATATTTATTTGGACTCATCAATCATTGGAGAATCACCCGGAAGTTGAATCAATATCATAAGAATTAGGATGAAGAAGTTATCCCACTTTTAACCAAAGTGATTCCAGTTTACCCTATTTAGAGATTTGGTAATTTCTTCTCGATTCTTATCAAACAAGAATGAATGAAGATGTAAAAATATTTATATGGACTCATAAATAAGTGGATAATCACCCTGAAGTTCAATCAATATCATTGCAGTTATGATGAAGAAGTTATCCCACTTTTAACCGAAGTGATTCCAGTTTACCCTTTTTCAAGATTTGGCAATTTTTTCTCTATTCTACCCAAACCAGAATGAATCAAGATGTAAGAAGCTTGATTTGGACTGATAAATCAGTGGATAATCACCCTGAACTTGAATCAATATCATTGGAGTTATGGTAAGAAGTTATCCCACTTTTAAACGAAGTGATTCCAGTTTACCCTATTTGGAGATTTGGCAATTTCTTCTTGATTCTAATCAAACCAGAATGAGTCAAGAATGAATCAAGATATAAAAAGCTTTATTATAATTTCGTCTTGATTCTAATCAAACAAGAATAAACCACGATTTAACAAGCTTGATTTGGATTCATAAATTAGGGGATAATCACTTTGAAGTTGAATCAATATCATAGGAGTTATGATGAAGAAGTTATCCCACTTTTAACCGAAGTGATTCCAGCTTACCCTGTTGGAAGATTTAACAATATCTTATTTATTCTAATCAAAACAGAATGAATCACGATGTAAGAATATTGATTTGGACTCATAAATCAGTGGATAATCACCATGAAGTTTAACCTATATAATAAGAGTAATGATGAAGAAGTTATCACACTTTTAACCGAAGTGATTTCAGTTTACCTTGTTTAGAGATTTGGAAATTTCTTCTTGATTCTAATCAAACAAGAATGAATAACGATGTAAGAAGCTTGATTTGGAGTCATAAATCAGTGAAAAATCACCATGAATTTGAATCAATATCATTGGAGTAATGATGAAGAGGTTATCCCACTTTTAAACGAAGTGATTCCAGTTTACCATGTTTGGAGATTTGGAAATTTCTTCTTGATTCTAATGAAACCATAATAAATAAACATTTAAGAAGCTTGATTTGGACTGATAAACCGGTGGATAATCACACAGAAGTTGAATCAATATCATCGTAGTTATGATAAGTAGTTACCCCACTATTAACCAAAGTGATTCCAGTTTACCCTATTTAGAGATTTGATAATTTCTTCTTGATTCTAATAAAAAAAAATGAATCAAGATTTAAGAACAATGATTTGGACTAATATATAAATGGATAATAACCCTAAAGTTGAATCAATATCATTGGAGTTCTGATGAAGAAGTTATCTCATTTCTAACCGAAGTTATTCCAGTTTACCTTGTTTGGAGATTTGGAAATTTCTTCCTGATTCTAATCAAAAAGAATAAATCATGATTTAAGAATCTTTATTTGGACTCATAAATAAGTGATAATCACCCTGAAGTTGAATCAATATCATAGGAGTTATGATGAAAAAGTTATCCCTCTTTTAACCGAAGTGATTCCAGTTTACCCTATATGGAGATTAAGCACATTAATCTTGATTCTAGTCAAACAAGAATAAATCAAGATGTAAGAAGCTTGATTTGCAGTCATAAATCAGTGGGTAATTACCCTGAAGTTGAATCAATATCATTGGAGTTATGATGAAAAAGTTATCCCACTTTTATCCGAAGTGATTCCAATTTACCCTATATGGAGACTAGGCACTTTAATCTTGATTCAAATCAAACCATAATAAATCAAGATTTAAGAAGATTGATTTGGAGTCATTAATCAGTGGATAATAACCCTGAAGTTGAATCAATATTATTGGAGTTATGATGATGAAGTTATCTCACTTTTAACCGAAGTGATTCTAGCTTACACATTATGGAGATTTGACAATTTCTTCTTGATTCTAATCAAAAAAGAATAAATCATGATTTAATAATATTGATTTGGACTTATAAATCTGTGGACAATCACTCTGAAATTGAATCAATATCATAGAAGTAATGATGAAGAAGTTATCTCACTTTTAACCGAAATGATTCCAGTTTACCCTATTTGGAGATTTGGCAACTTCTTCTTGACTATTATCAAAACAGAATGAAAAAATATGTAAGAATCTTGATTTGGACTCATAAATCAGTGGATAATCACCCTGAAGTTAAATCAATATCATTGGAGTTATGATGAAGAAGTTATCCCACTTTTAACCGAAATGATTCCAGTTTACCCTTTTTAGAGATTTTGGAAATTTCTTCTTGATTCTAATCAAACCAAAATGAATAAAGATTTAATAAGCTTGATTTCGACTCATAAAGCAGTGGATAATCACCCAAAAGTAAAATCAATATCATTGGAGTTATGATGAAGAAGTTATCCCACTTTTAACCAAAATTATTCGAGTTTACCCTTTTTGGAGATTTAGCAATTTCTTCTTGATTCTAATTAAAACAGAATGAATCAATATTTAATAAGATTTATTTAGACACCTAAATAAGTGGATAATTACATAAAGTCGAATCAATATCATTGGAGTTATGATGAAGAAGTTATCCCAATTTTAACTGAAGTTGTTCTAGTTTATCCTTTTTGGAGATTTAGCAATTTCTTCTTGATATTAATCAAACCAGAATGAATCAATATTTAATAAGCTTGATTTATACACCTAAATCAGTGGATAATCACCGTAAAGTTGAATCAATATCATAGGAGTTATGATGAAGAAGTTATTCCACTTTTAACCGAAGTTATTCGAGTTTACCCTGTTTGGAGATTTGGTAATTTCTTTTTTATTCTAATGAAACCAGAATGAATCAAGATATAAGAAGCTTGATTTGGACTCATAAATCAGTGGATAATCACCCTGAATATGAACCGATATCATAGGAGTTATGATGAAGAAGTTATCCCACTTTTAACCAATGTGATTCCAGTTTATCCTGTTTGGAGATTTTGTAATTTCTTTTTTATTATAATGAAACCAGAATGAATCGAGATGTAAGAATCTTGATTTGGAATCATAAATCAGTGGATAATCACCATGAATTTGAACCGATATCATAAGAGTTATGATGAAGAATTTATCTCAGTTTTATCCGAAGTGATTCCAGTTTACTCTTTTGCGAGATTTGGTAATTTCTTCTTGATTCTAATCAAACCAAAATGAATCAAGATGTAAGAAGCTTAGTTTTGAATGATTAATCAGTCGATAAATACCCTGAAGTTAAACTAATACCATTGGCGTTATAATAAAGATGTTATCCCACTTTTAACCGAAGTAATTCCAGGTTATCATGTTTTGACATTTAACAATTTCTTCTTGATTCTAATCAAAACAGAATAAATCACGATTTAAGAAGCCTTATTTTGACTCATATACCCGTGGATAATCACCCTGAAGTTGAATCAATATCATAGGAGTTATGATGAAGAAGTTATCCCACTTTTAACCAATGTGATTCCAGCTTATCCTGTTTGGAGATTTTTTCTTATTTATTCTAATGAAACCAGAATGAATCAAGATGTAAAAAGCTTGATTTGTAATAAAAAATCAGTGTAAAATCACCATGAATTTGAACCGATATCATTAGAGTTATGATGAAGAAGTTATCTGAGTTTTAACCGAAGTGATTCCAGTTTACTCTTTTGGGAGATTTGGAAATTTCTTCTTGATTCTAATCAAACCAAAATGAATACAGATGTAAGAAGCTTGACTTAGACTCATAAATCATTGGAGAATCACCCGGAATTTGAATCAATATCATAGGAGTTATGATGAAGAAGTTATCCCACTTTTAACCAAAGTGATTCCAGTTTACGCTGTTTAGAGATTTGGCAATTTCTTCTCGATTCTAATAAAAAAAGAATGAATCAAGTTGTAAAAAGCTTTATTTGGACTCATAAATCAGTGGGTAATCACCCTGGAGTTGAATCAATGTCATTGAAGTTATGATGAAGAAGTTATCCCACTTTTAACCGAAGTGATTCTTGTTTACCCGTTTTGTAGATTTGGCAATTTTTTTTATTCTAATCAAACCAGAATGAATCAAGATGTAAGAAGTTTGATTTGGACTGATAAATCAGTGGATAATCACCCTGGAGTTGAATCAATATCATTGGAGTTATGGTAAGAAGTTATCCCACTTTTAACCAAAGTGATTCCAGTTTACCCTATTTGGAGATTTGACAATTTCTTCTTGATTCTAATCAAACACAAATGAATCAAGATGTAAGAAGATTTATTTGGAATAATAAATCAGTGGATAATCACCCTGAAGTTTAATCAATATCATTGGAGTTATGATGAAGAAGTTATCCCACTTTTAACTGAAGTGGTTCAAATTTACCATGTTTAGAGATTTTACAATTTCTTCTTGATTCTAATAAAAAAAAAAGAATGAATCAAGATTTAAGAATAATAATTTTGACTAATAAATCAGTGGATAATAACCCTGAAGTTGAAAAAATATCATTGGAGTTATGATGAAGAAGTTATCCCACTTCTAACCGAAGTTATTCCAGTTTACCATGTTTGGAGATTTTTCAATTTCTTCCTGAATCTAATCAAAAAAGAATATATCATGATTTAAGAATCTTGATTTGGACTCATAAATCAGTCGATAATCAGCCTAAAGTTGAATCAATATCATAGGAGTTATGATGAAGAAGTTATCCCACTTTTAACCGAAGTGCTTCCAGAATGAATCATGAGGTAATATGCCTGATTTGGAATCATAAATCAGTGGATGATCACCCTGAAGTTTAATCAATATCATTGGAGTTATGATGAAGAAGTTATCCGACTTTTAACCGGAATGATTCTAGTTTACCCTTTTTGGAGATTAGACAATTTCTTCTTGATTCTAATCAAACCAGAATGAATCAATATTTAATAAGCTCTATTTTTACTCATAAATCAGTGGATAATCACCCTAAAGTTGAACGAATATAATAGGAGTTATAATGAAGAAGTTATCCCACTTTTGACGAAGTAATTGCAGTTTACCCTGTTAGGAGATTTGGCAATATCTTATTGATTATAATCTGACCATAATGAAGGAATATGAAAGAAGATTTATTTGGACTCATAAATCATTGGAGAATCACCCGGAAGTTGAATCAATATCATAAGAATTAGGATGAAGAAGTTATCTCACTTTTAACCAAAGTGATTCCAGTTTACCCTATTTAGAGATTTGGCAATTTCTTCTCGATTCTTATCAAACAAGAATGAATAAAGATGTAAAAATCTTTATATGGACTCATAAATAAGTGGATAATCACCCTGAAGTTCAATCAATATCATTGGAGTTATGATGAAGAAGTTATCCCACTTTTAACCGAAATTATTCCAGTTTACCCTTTTTGGAGATTTAGCAATTTCTTCTTGATTCTAATTAAAACAGAATGAATCAATATTTAATAAGATTTATTTAGACACCTACATAAGTGGATAATTACATAAAGTTGAATCAATATCATTGGAGTTATGATGAAGAAGTTATCCCAATTTTAACTGAAGTGGTTCTAGTTTATCCTTTTTGGAGATTTAGCAATTTCTTCTTGATATTAATCAAACCAGAATGAATCAATATTTAATAAGCTTGATTTATACACCTAAATCAGTGGATAATCACCGTAAAGTTGAATAAATATCATAGGAGTTATGATGAAGAAGTTATTCCACTTTTAACCGAAGTTATTCGAGTTTACCCTGTTTGGAGATTTGGTAACTTCTTTTTTATTCTAATGAAACCAGAATGAATCAAGATATAAGAAGCTTGATTTGGACTCATAAATCAGTGGATAATCACCCTGAATATGAACCGATATCATAGGAGTTATGATGAAGAAGTTATCCCACTTTTAACCAATGTGATTCCAGTTTATCCTGTTTGGAGATTTTGTAATTTCTTTTTTATTATAATGAAACCAGAATGAATCGAGATGTAAGAATCTTGATCTGGAATCATAAATCAGTGGATAATCACCATGAATTTGAACCGATATCATAAGAGTTATGATGAAGAATTTATCTCAGTTTTATCCGAAGTGATTCCAGTTTACTCTTTTGCGAGATTTGGTAATTTCTTCTTGATTCTAATCAAACCAAAATGAATCAAGATGTAAGAAGCTTAGTTTTGAATGATTAATCAGTCGATAAATACCCTGAAGTTAAACTAATATCATTGGCGTTATAATAAAGATGTTATCCCACTTTTAACCGAAGTAATTCCAGGTTATCATGTTTTGACATTTAACAATTTCTTCTTGATTCTAATCAAAACAGAATAAATCATGATTTAAGAAGCCTTATTTTGACTCATATACCCGTGGATAATCACCCTGAAGTTGAATCAATATCATAGGAGTTATGATGAAGAAGTTATCCCACTTTTAACCAATGTGATTCCATCTTATCCTATTTGGAGATTTTTTCTTATTTATTCTAATGAAACCAGAATGAATCAAGATGTAAAAATCTTGATTTGTAATCAAAAATCAGTGCAAAATCACCATGAATTTGAACCGATATCATTAGAGTTATGATGAAGAAGTTATCTGAGTTTTAACCGAAGTGATTCCAGTTTACTCTTTTGGGAGATTTGGAAATTTCTTCTTGATTCTAATCAAACCAAAATGAATACAGATGTAAGAAGCTTGACTTAGACTCATAAATCATTGGAGAATCACCCGGAATTTGAATCAATATCATAAGAATTAGGATGAAGAAGTTATCTCACTTTTAACCAAAGTGATTCCAGTTTACCCTATTTAGAGATTTGGCAATTTCTTCTCGATTCTTATCAAACAAAAAGGAATGAAGATGTAAAAATCTTTATTTGGAATCATAAATAAGTGGATAATCACCCTGAAGTTCAATCAATATCATTGAAGTTATGATGAAGAAGTTATCCCACTTTTAACCGAAGTGATTCCAGTTTACCTTTTTTCGAGATTTGGCAATTTTTTCTCGATTCTAATCAAACCAGAATGAATCAAGATGTAAGAAGCTTGATTTGGACTGATAAATCAGTGGATAATCACCCTAAACTTGAATCAATATCATTGGAGTTATGATAAGAAGTTATCCCACTTTTAAGCGAATTCATTCCAATTTACCCTATTTCGAGATTTGGCAATTTCTTCTTGATTCTAATCAAACCAGAATGAATCAAGATGTAAGAATCTTGATTTGGACTAGTAAATCAGTTGATAATCACCTTGATGTTGAATAAATATCATTGGAGTTATGATGAAGAAGTTATCCCACATTTAACCGAAGTAATTCCAGTTTACCCAGTTTGGAGATTTGACAATTTTTTTTTGATTCTAATCAAACCAGAATAAATCAAGATTTAAGAATCTTTATTTGGCCTCATAAATCAGTGGATAATCACCCTAAATTTGAATTAATATCATAGGAGTTATGATGAAGAAATTATCCCACTTTTAACAGAAGTGATTCCAATTTACTTTGTTTGGAGATTTGGCAATATCTTTTTTATTATAAACAAAGCAGGATGAAACAGGATGTAAGAATATTTATTTGGAATCATAAATCAGTGTATAATTACCCTGAAGTTGAATCAATATCATAGGAATAATGATGAAGAAGTTATCCCACTTTTAACCAAAGTGATTCCAGTTTAATTTTTTGGAGACTTGGCAATTTCTTCTTGTTTCTAATCAAACCAAAATGAATCAAGATGTAAGAATCTTAGTTTTGACTGATAAATCAGTGGATTAATACCCTAAAGTTAAATTAATATCATTGGAGTTATAATGAAGAAGTTATCCCACTTTTAACCGAAGTAATTCGAGTTTATCATGTTTGGAGATTTAATAATTTCTTCTTGATTCTAATCAAACCAGAATAAATCAGTATTTAAAAATCTTGATTTGGACTCATAAATCAGTGGATAATCACCCTGAAGTTGAATCAATATCATAGGAGTTATGATGGAGAAGTTATTTGACTTTTAACCGAAGTGATTCAAGTTTACCATGTTTAGAAATTTGGCAATTTTGTTTTTTATTCTCATCAAATCAGAATGAATCATGATGTAAGAAGCTTGATTTGGACTCATAAAATAGTGGGTAAACACCCTCAAGTTGAACCGATATCATAGGAGTTATAATGAAGAAGTTATCCCACTTTTAACTGAAGTGATTGCAGTTTACACTGTTAGGAGATTTGGTAATTTATTCTAGATTCTAATCTAACCATAATGAATGAAGATAAAAGAAACTTGATTTGGACTCATCAATCATTAAAGAATCACCAGGAAGTTGAATAAATATCATAGGAGTTATGATGAAGAAATTATCCCACTTTTAACCAAAGTGATTCCAGTTTTCCATGTTTAGAGATTTGGCAATTTCTTCTCGATTCTAATCAAACAAGAATGAATCAAGAATGAATCAAGATGTAAAAAGCTTTATTACAATTTCGTCTTGATTCTAATCAAACCAGAATAAACCACGATTTAAGAAGCTTGATTTGGATTCATAAATCAAGGGATAATCACCTTGAAGTTGAATAAATATCATAGGAGTTATGATGACAAAGTTATCTCACTTTTAACCAAATTGATTCCAGCTTACCCTGTTGGGATATTTAACAATATCTTATTTATTCTAATCAAACCAGAATGAATCACGATGTAAGAATATTGATTTGGACTCATAAATCAGTGGATAATCACCATGAAGTTGAACCGATATAATAAGAGTAATGATGAAGTTATCACACTTTTAACCGAAGTGATTTCAGTTTACCTTGTTTAGAGATTTGGCAATTTCTTCTTGATTCTAATCAAACAAGAATGAATAACGATGTTAGAAGTTTGATTTGGAGTCATAAATCAATGGAGAATCACCCTGAATTTGAATCAATATCATTGGAGTAATGATGAAGAGGTTATCCCACTTTTAAACGAAGTGATTCCAGTTTACCATGTTTGGAGATTTGGAAATTTCTTCTTGATTCTAATCAAACCATATTGAATAAACATTTAAGAAGCTTGATTTGGACTGATAAACCAGTGGATAATCACACAGAAGTTGAAACAATATCATCGGAGTAATGATAAGTAGTTACCCAACTTTTAACCAAAGTGATTTAAGTTTACCCTATTTAGAGATTTGACAATTTCTTCTTGATTCTAAACAAAAAAAAACAATGAATCAAGATTTAAGAAAAATGATTTGGACTAATAAATAAATAGATAATAACCCTGAAGTTGAATCAATATCATTGGACTTCTGATGAAGAAGTTATCCAATTTCTAACCGAAGTTATTCCACTTTACCTTGTTTAGAGATTTGGCAATTTCTTCGTTATTCTAATCAAAAAGAATAAATCACGATTTAAGAACATTTATTTGGACTCATAAATAAGTGATAATCACCCTGAAGTTGAATCAATACCATAGGAGTTATGATGAAAAAGTTATCCCTCTTTTAACCGTAGTGATTCCAGTTTACCCTATATGGAGATTAGGCACTTTAATCTTGATTCTAGTCAAACAAGAATAAATCAAGATGTAAGAAGATTGATTTGCAGTCATAAATCAGTGGATAATTACCCTGAAGTTGAATCAATATCATTGGAGTTATGATGAAGAAGTTATCCCACTTTTATCCGAAGTGATTCCAATTTACCCTATATGGAGACTAGGCACTTTAATCTTGATTCAAATCAAACCAGAATAATTCAAGATTTAAGAAGATTGATTTGGAGTCATTAATCAGTGGATAATAACCCTGAAGTTGAATCAGTATTATTGGAGTTACGATGATGAAGTTATCCCACTTTTAACCGAAGTGATTCCAGCTTACCCATTATGGAGATTTGGTAATTTTTTCTTGATTCTAATAAAAAAAGAATAAATGAAGATTTAATTCTATTTATTTAGACTTATAAATCTGTGGATAATCACTCTGAAATTGAATCAATATCATAGAAGTAATGATGAAGAAGTTATCATACTTTTAACCGAAGTGATTTCAGTTTACCCTATTTGGAGATTTGGGAATTTCTTCTTGACTATTATCAAACCAGAATGAAAAAATATGTAAGAAGCTTGATTTGGACTCATAAATCAGTGAATAATCACGCTGAAGTTGAATCAATATCATTTGAGTTATGATGAAGAAGTTATCCCACTTTTAACCGAAATGATTCCAGTTTACCCTTTTTGGAGATTTTGGAAATTTCTTCTTGATTCTAATTAAATCAGAATGAATAAAGATTTAATAAACTTGATTTCGACTCATAAAGCAGTGGGTAATCACCCTAAAGTTAAATCAATATCATTGCAGTTATGATGAAGAAGTTATCCCACTTTTAATCGAAGTGATTTCAGTTTACCCTATTTGGAGATTTGGCAATTTCTTTTTGATTCTAATCAAACCAGAATAAATCACGATGTAAGAAGCTTGAATTGGAATCATAAATTGGAGGATAATTACTGTGAAGTTGAATCAATATCATTGGAGTTATGATGAAGAAGTTATCCCACTTTTAACCGAAATTATTCGAGTTTACCCTTTTTGGAGATTTGGCAATTTCTTCTTGATTCTACTCAAACCAGAATGAATCAAGATTAATAATATTTATTTAGACACCTAAATAAGTGGATAATTACCTAAAGTTGAATCAATATCATTGGAGTTATGATGAAGAAGTTATTCCACTTTTAACCGAAGTTATTCCAGTTTACCCTGTTTGGAGATTTGGTAATTTCTTTTTTATTCTAATGAAACCAGAATGAATCAAGATGTAAGAAGCTTGATTTGGATTCATAAATCAGTGGATAATCACCCTGAATATGAATAATATCATAGGAGTTATGACGAAGAAGTTATCGAATTTTTAACCGAAGTGAATCCAGTTTACCCTTTTTGGAGATTTTACAATTTCTTCTTGATTCTAATCAAACCAGAATGAATAACTATGTAAGAAGCTTGATTTGGACTCATAAATCAGTGGATAATCACCGTGAAGTTAAATCAATATCATTGAAGTTATGATGAAGAAGTTATCTCACTTTTAACCGAAATGATTCTATTTTACCCTTTTTGGAGATTAGGCAATTTAATCTTGATTCTAATCAAACCAGAATAAATCAAGAAGTAAGAAAATTCGTTTGGAGTCATAAATTAGTGGATAATAACCCTGAAGTTGAATCAATATCATTGGAGTTATAATGAAGAAGTTATCCCACTTTTAACCGAAGTGATTTCAGTTTACCCTGTGTGGAGATTTGGCAATTTCTTCTTGATTCCAATCAAACAAGATTAAATCAAGATTTAAGAATCTTTATTTGGACTGATAAATTAGTGGATAATCACCCTGAATTTGAATCAATATAATTGGAGTTATGATGAAGAAGTTATCCCACTTTTAATCGAAGTGATTCCAGTTTACCCTATTTGGAGATTTGGTAATTTCTTCTTGATTCAAATAAAAAAAAAGAATGAATCAAGATATAAGTAGCATGATTTGGACTAATTAATCATTGGATAATCACCCTGAAATTAAATTAATATCATTGGAGTTATGATGGAGAAGTTATCCCACTTCTAACCGAAGTTATTCCAGTTTACCATGTTTGGAGATTTGGTAATTTCTTCTTGATTCTAATCAAAAAAGAATAAATCATGATTTAATAATCTTTATTTGGACTCATAGTTAAGTGTATAATCACCCTAAAGTTGAATCAATATCATAGGAGTTATGATGAAGAAGTTATCCCACTTTTAAACGAAGTGATTCCAATTTACCCTGTTAGGAGATTTGACAATTTTTCTTGATTCTAATAAAACCAGAATGAATCAAGATGTAAGAAGCTTTATTTTTACTCATAAATCAGTGGATAATCACCCTGAATTTGAATCAATATCATTGGACTTATAATGAAGAAGTTATCGCACTTTTAACCGAAATGATTCCAGTTTACACTTTTTGGAGATTTGGCAATTTCTTCTTGATTCTAATCATACCATACTGAATCAAGATTTAATAAGCTTTATTTATACTCATAAATAAGTGGATAACCACCCTAAAGTTTAATCAATATCATTGGAGTTATGATGAAGAAGTTATCCCACTTTTAACCGAAGTGATTCCAGTTTACCTTGTTTAGAGATTTAACATTTTTTTGTTGATTCTAATCAAAAATTAATGAATCAATATTTAAGAAGCTTGATTAGTACTGATAAATCAATGGATAATCACCCTGAAGTTGCATCAATATCATAGGAGTTATGATGAAGAAGTTATCCCACTTTTAACAGAAGTGATTCTACTTTACATTTTTTGGAGATTAGGCAATTTAATCTTTATTCTAATCAAACCAGAATAAATCAAGATGTAAGAAAATTTGTTTGGAGTCATAAATGAGTGGATAATAACCCTGAAGTTGAATCAATATCATTGGAGTTACAATGAAGAAGTTATCCCACTTTTAACCGAAGTGATTTCAGTTTACCCTGTGTGGAGAATTGACAATTTCTTCTTGATTCCAATCAAACAAGATTAAATCAAGATTTAATAATATTTATTTGGACTGATAAATTAGTGGATAATCACCCTGAAGTTGAATCAATATCATTAAAGTTATAATGAAGAAGTTATCCCACTTTTAACCGAAGTGATTCAAGTTTACCCTATTTGGAGATTTGGTAATTTCTTCTTGATTCAAATAAAAAAAAAGAATGAATCAAGATATAAGTAGCATGATTTGGACTAATTAATCATTGGATAATCACCCTGAAATTAAATTAATATCATTGGAGTTATGATGGAGAAGTTATCCCACTTCTAACCGAAGTTATTCCAGTTTACCCTGTTTGCAGATTTGGCAATTTCTTCTTGATTCTAATCAAAAAAGAATAAATCATGATTTAATAATCTTGATTTGGACTCATAATTAAGTGTATAATCACCCTAAAGTTGAATCAATATCATAGGAGTTATGATGAAGAAGTTATCCCACTTTTAACCGAAGTAATTCCAATTTACCCTGTTAGGAGATTTGACAATTTTTCTTGATTCTGATAAAACCAGGATGAATCACGATGTAAAAATCTTTATTTTGACTCATAAATCAGTGGATAATCACCCTGAATTTGAATCAATATCATTGGACTTATAATGAAGAAGTTATCGCACTTTTAACCGAAATGACTGATTCCAGTTTACACTTTTTGGAGATTTGGCAATTTCTTCTTGATTCTAATCATACCATACTGAATCAAGATTTAATAAGATTTATTTATACTCATAAATAAGTGGATAACCACCCGAAACTTTAATCAATATCATTGGAGTTATGATGAAGAAGTTATCCCACTTTTAACCGAACTGATTCCAGTTTACCTTGTTTAGAGATTTAACATTTTTTTTTTGATTCTAATCAAAAAGGAATGAATCAATATTTAAGAAGCTTGATTAGTACTGATAAATCAATGGATAATCACCCTGAAGTTGCATCAATATCATAGGAGTTATGATGAAGAAGTTATCCCACTTTTAACCGAAGTGATTCTAGTTTACCCTATTAGGAGATTAGGCAATTTAATCTTGATTCTAATCAAACCAGAATAAATCAAGATATAAGAAAATTGGTTTGGAGTCATAAATTAGTGGATAATAACCCTGAAGTTGAATCAATATCATTGGAGTTATAATGAAGAAGTTATCCCACTTTTAACCGAAGTGATTTCAGTTTACCCTGTGTGGAGATTTGGCAATTTATTCTTGATTCCAATCAAACAAGATTAAATAAAGATTTAAGAATCTTTATTTTGACTGATAAATTAGTGGATAATCACCCTGAAGCTGAATCAATATCATTGGAGTTATAATGAAGAAGTTATCCCACTTTTAACAGAAGTGATTCCAGTTTACCCTATTTGGAGTTTGGTAATTTCTTCTTGATTCTAATAAAAAAGAAAGAATGAATCAAGATATAAGTATCATGATTTGGACTAATTAATCATTGGATAATCACCCTGAAATTAAATTAATATCATTGGAGTTATGATGGAGAAGTTATCCCACTTCTAACCGAAGTTATTCCAGTTTACCCTGTTTGGAGATTTGGCAATTTCTTCTTGATTCTAATCAAAAAAAAAAATCATGATTTAATAATCTTGATTTGGACTAATAAATAAGTGTATAATCACCCTAAAGTTGAATTAATATCATATGAGTTATGATGAAGAAGTTATCCCACTTTTAACCGAAGTGATTCCAGTTTACCCTGTTAGGAGATTTGGCAATTTTTATTGATTCTAATAAAACCAGAATGAATCACGATGTAAGATGCTTTATTTTGACTCATAAATCAGTGGATAATCACCCTGAATTTGAATCAATATCATTGGACATATAATGAAGAAGTTATCGCACTTTTAAACGAAATGATTCAAGTTTACCCTTTTTGGAGATTTGGCAATTTCTTCTTGATTCTAATCAAAACATACTGAATCAAGATTTAATAAGCATTATTTAGACTCATAAATAAGTGGATAACCACCCTAAAGTTTAATCAATATCATTGGAGTTAAGATGAAGAAGTTATCCCACTTTTAATCGAAGTGATTCCAGTTTACCTTTGTTTAGAGATTTGAAAATTTTTTCTTGATTCTAATCAATAAGGAATGAATCAATATTTAAGAATCTTGATTTGTACTGATAAATCAATGGATAATCACCCTAAAGTTTCATCAATATCATTGGAGTTATGATGAAGAAGTTATCCCACTTTTAACCGAAGTGATTCTAGTTTACCCTATTTGAAGATTACACAATTTAATCTTGATTCTAATCAAACCAGAATAAATTAAGATGTAAGAAAAATGGTTTGGAGTCATAAATTAGTGGATAATAAACCTGAAGTTGAATCAATATCATTGGAGTTATAATGAAGAAGTTATCCCACTTTTAACCGAAGTGATTTCAGTTTACCCTGTGTGGAGATTTGGCAATTTCTTCTTGATTCCAATCAAACAAGATTAAATCACGATATAAGAATATTTATTTGTTTTCATAAATCTGTGGATAATCACCCATAAATTGAATCAATATCATAGGAGTTATGATGAAGAAGTTTGTAACATCCCGAATTGTGATATGTGAAAAGGCTTAAGAGAATTGATTTGGCTACCTATGTCACCAAAGTTGACTTACCTTTTCCGTCACACATCCGTTTAGAACTCCATGGTTAAGCGTGCTTATGCTGGGGTAGTGAAAGGATGGGTGACCTATCGGGAAGTGATTCACGATACCGTGTGAGTGAGGCCAAAGCACGGGGAAAGGTCATGTGGTGATTGCAGGGTCAGTAAACAATAATTTCAAGCCTCAGAAAAAAATAACGCACCGACCGTTGGAACGGGATTGGGCCCACCGACCGAGAGAGTGGGCGTGGGTGGCCCATTAACTCTGGGTGATCGGGAAGTTACAAGTGGTATAAGAGCTCGTTAGCCATCTCGGGTCTGACCCGAGAGGTGTCTTGAGACCTGTCGTGGGGTGCAACGAGGACGTTGCATTCTTTGAGAGGGGGTGATTGTAACATCCCGAGTTGTGCTATGTGAAAAGGCTAAAGAGAATTAATTTGAATACCTATGTCACCAAAGTTGACTTACCTTTTCCGTCACACATCCGTTTAGAACTCCAAGGTTAAGCGTGCTTATGCTGGAGTAGTGAAAGGAAGGGTGACCTATCGGGAAGTCATTCGCGATACCGTGTGAGTGAGGCCAAAGAACGGGGAAAAGTCATGTCGTGATTGCAGGGTCAGTAAACAATGATTTCGAGCCTCGGCAAAAAAAAAGCACCAACCGTTGGAACGAGATGGGGCCCACGGACCGAGAGAGCGGACGTGGGTGGCCCATTAGCCGTGGGAGGTCAGGGTGTTACAAAGTTATTCCACTTTTAACCGAAGTGATTCTAGTTTAGCCTATTTGGAGATTTGGCAATGTCTTCTGGATTATTATCAAACCAGAATGAATAAATATGTAAGAAGCATGATTTGGACTCATAAATCAGTGGATAATCACCCTGAAGTTGAACCAATATCATTGGAGTTATGATGAAGAAGTTATCCCACTTTTAACCGAAATGGTTCCAGTTTACCCATTTTGGAAATTTGGCAATAACTTCTTGATTCTAATCAAACAAGAATGAATCAATATGTAAGAAGCTTGATTTGGACTCATAAATCAGTGGATAATCACCATGAATTTGAATCAATATCATTGGAGTTATGAGGAAGAAGTTATCCCACTTTTAACCGAAGTGATTCCTGTTTATCTTGTTTGGAGATTTGGCAATTTCTTCTTTATTCTAATCAAGCCAGAATGAATCACGATGTAATAAGCTTGATTTTGACTCATAAATCAGTGGATAATCACCCTTAAGTTGAACCGATATCATTGGAGTTATGATGAAGAAGTTATCCCACTATTAACCGAAGTGATTCCAGTTTACCCTGTTTGGAGATTTGGCAATTTCTTCTTGATTCTAATCTAATCATAATTAATCAAGATGTAGTAATCTTTATTTGAACTCATAAACCAGTGGAGAATCACCCAAAAATGAATCAATATCATAGGAGTAATGATGAAGAAGTTATCCCACTTTTAACCAAAGTGATTCCAGTTTACCCTGTTTAGAGATTTGATAATTTCTTCTCGATTATAATCAAAAAAGAATGAATAATGATATAAAAATCTTTATTTGGACTCGCAAATAAGTTCATAATCACCCTGAAGTTGAATCAATATCATTGGAGTTATGATGAAGAAGTTATCCCACTTTTAACCAAAGTGATTCAAGTTTACCTAGTTTGGAGATTTTGCAATTTCTTCTTGATTCTAATCAAACCAGAATTAATCAAGATGTAAGAAACTTAATTTTGACTGATAAATCAGTGATAAATACCCTGAAGTTAAATCAATGTCATTGGAGATTTGACAATTCCAGTTTATCATGTTTGGAGATTTGACAATTTCAGTTTATCCTGTTTGGAGATTTGACAATTTCTTCTTGATTCTTACCAAACCAGAAAATATCACGATTTAAGAAGTTTGATTTGGAATCATAGATCTGTGGATAATCACCTTGAATTTGAATCAATATAATATGAGTTATAATGAAGTAGTTATCCCAGTTTTAACCGAAGTTATTCCAATTTATCACGTTTTGAGATTTGGCAATTTCTTCTTTATTCTAATCAAACAAGAATGAATCAAGATGTAAGAAGCTTGATTTCTACTCATAAATCAGTGGATAATCACAGTCAAGTTTAACCGATATTATAGGAGTTATAATGAAGAAGTTATCCCACTTTTAACCGAAGTGATTCCAATTTACCATGTTTGGAGAATTGGAAATTTCTTCTTGATTCTAATCCAACCATAATGAATCAAGATGTAGAAAGCTTTATTTGGACTCATAAATCAGTGGAGAATCACCCAAAAGTTGAATCAATATCATAGGAGTAATGATGAAGAAGTTATCCCACTTTTAACCGAAGTGATTCCAGTTTACCATGTTTAGAGATTTGGCAATTTCTTCTCAATTCTAATAAAAAAGAATGAATCAAGATGTAACAAGATTTATTTAGACTCATAAAAAAGTGGATAATCACCCTGAAGTTGAATCAATATCATTGGGGTTATGATGAAGAACTTATCCCACTTTTAGCCAAAGTGATTTCAGTTGACCTAGTTTGGAGATTTGGCAATTTCTTCTTTATTTTAATCAAACCAGAATGAATAAACATTTAGGAATCTTAATTTTTACTGATATATAAGTGGATAAATACCCTGAAGTTAAATCAATATCATTGGAGTTATGACGAAGAAGTAATCCCACTTTTAACCGAAATAATTCATGTTTATCCTATTTGAAGATTTGACAATTTCTTCTTGATTCTAATCAAACCAGGAAAAATCACAATTTAAGAAGCTTCATTTGGACTCATATATCAGTGGATAATCACACTGAAGTTGAATCAATATCATAGGAGTTATGATGAAGAAGTTATCCCCCTTTTAACCGAAGTTATTCCAGTTTACCCTGTTTGGAGATTTGACTATTTCTTCTTGATTCTAATCAAACTAGAATGAATCACGATGTAAGATGACTGATTTGGACTCACAAATAAGTGGATAATCACCCTAAATTTGAATCAATATCATTGGAGTTATGATGAAGAAGTTATCCCACTTTTAACGGAATTGATACCATTTTACCCTGTTTGGAGATTGGGCACTTTCTTCTTGATTCTAAACAAACCAAAATAAATAAATATGTAAGAAGCTTTATTTAGACTGATAAATCAGTGGATAATCAACCGGAAGTTGAATCAATATCATAGGAGTTATGATGAAGAACTTATCCCACTTTTAAGTGATTCCGGTTTACCTTGTTTGGAGATTTGGCAATTTCTTCTTGATTCTAATCAAACCAGAATGAATCATGATGTAAGAAGCTTGATTTGGACTCATAAATAAATTTATAATAATCCTGAAGTTGAATCAATATCATAGAAGTTATGATGAAGAAGTTATCCCACTTTTAACCGAAGTGATTCCAGTTTATCATGTTTGGAGATTTGGTAATTTCTTCTTGATTCTAATCAAAACAGAATGAATCACGATGTAAGAATCTTGATTTAAATTCATGAATCAGTGGATAATCACCCTGAAGTTGAATCAATATCATTGCAGTAATGATGAAGAAGTTATCCCACTCTTAACTGAAGTGATTCCAGTTTACCCTGTTTGGAGATTTGGTAATTTCTTCTCTATTCTAATCAAACCAGAATGAATAAAGATGTAATAATCTTAGTTTTGACTGATAAATCAGTGGATTAATACCCTAAAGTTAAATTAATATCATTGGAGTTATAATGAAGAAGTTATCCCACTTTTAACCGAAGTAATTCGAGTTTATCATGTTTGGAGATTTAATAATTTCTTCTTGATTCTAATCAAACCAGAATAAATCAGTATTTAAAAATATTGATTTGGACTCATAAATCAGTGGATAATCACCCTGAAGTTGAATCAATATCATAGGAGTTATGATGAAGAAGTTATCCGACTTTTAACCGAAGTGATTCACGTTTACCATGTTTGGAAATTTGGGAATTTCTTTTTTATTCTCATCAAATCAGAATGAATCATGATGTAAGAAGCTTGATTTAGACTCATAAAATAGTGGGTAATCCCCCTCAACTTTAACCGATATCATAAGAGTTATACTGAAGAAGTTATCCCACTTTTAACTAATTTGATTGCAGTTTACCCTGTTAGGAGATTTGGTAATTTATTCTAGATAACTATAATGAATGAAGATGTAAGAAACTTGATTTGGACTCATCAATCATTAAAGAATCACCCGGAAGTTGAATAAATATCATAGGAGTTATGATGAAGAAGTTATCCCACTTTTAACCAAAGTGATTCCAGTTTTCCATGTTTAGAGATTTGGCAATTTCTTCTCGATTCTAATCAAACAAGAATGAATCAAGAAGTAAAAAGCTTTATTACAATTTCGTCTTGATTCTAATCAAACCAGAATAAACCACGCTTTAAGAAGCTTGATTTGGATTCATAAATCAGGGGATAATCACCTTGAAGTTGAATCAATATCATAGGAGTTATGATGAAGTAGTTATCCCACTTTTAACCAAAGTGATTCCAGTTTACGCTGTTTAGAGATTTGGGAATTTCTTCTCGATTCTAATAAAAAAAGAATGAATCAAGATGTAAGAATATTGATTTGGACTAATAAATCAGTGGATAATCACCATGAAGTTGAACCGATATAATTAGAGATTTGACAATTTCTTCTTGATTCTAATAAAAAAAAAAAATGAATCAAGATTTAAGAACAATGAATTGGACTAATAAATAAATGGATAATAACCCTGAAGTTGAATCAATATCATTGGAGTTCTGATGAAGAAGTTATCCAATTTCTAACCGAAGTTATTCCACTTTACCTTGTTTGGAGATTTGGCAATTTGGAAATTTCTTCGTGATTCTAATAAAAAAAAATCACGATTTAAGAATATTTATTTGGACTCATAAATAAGTGATAATCACCCTGAAGTTGAATCAATACCATAGGAGTTATGATGAAAAAGTTATCCCTCTTTTAACCGAAGTGATTCGAGTTTACCCTATATGGAGATTAGGCACTTTAATCTTGATTCTAGTCAAACAAGAATAAATCAAGATGTAAGAAGATTGATTTGCAGTCATAAATCAGTGGATAATTACCCTGAAGTTGAATCAATATCATTGGAGTTATGATGAAGAAGTTATCCCACTTTTATCCGAAGTGATTCCAATTTACCCTATATGGAGACTAGGCACTTTAATCTTGATTCAAATCAAACCAGAATAATACAAGATTTAAGAAGATTGATTTGGAGTCATTAATCAGTGGATAATAACCCTGAAGCTGTATCAATATTATTAGAGTTATGATGATGAAGTTATCCCAGTTTTAACCGAAGTGATTCCAGCTTACCCATTATGGAGATTTGGTAATTTCTTCTTGATTCTAATAAAAAAAGAATAAATGAAGATTTAATACTATTTATTTGGACTTATTAATCTGTGGATAATCACTCTGAAATTGAATCAATATCATAGAAGTAATGATGAAGAAGTTATCATACTTTTAACCGAAGTGATTCCAGTTTACCCTATTTGGAGATTTGGCAATTTCTTCTTGACTATTATCAAACCAGAATGATAAAATATGTAAGAAGCTTGATTTGGACTCATAAATCAGTGGATAATCACCCTGAAGTTGAATCAATATCATTTGTGTTATGATGAAGATGTTATCCCACTTTTAACTGAAATGATTCCAGTTTACCCTTTTTGGAGATTTTGGAAATTTCTTCTTGATTCTAATCAAACAAGACTGAATAAAGATTTAATAATCTTGATTTTGACTAATAAAGCAGTGGATAATCACCCTAAAGTTAAATCAATATCATTGCAGTTATGATGAAGAAGTTATCCCACTTTTAATCGAAGTGATTTCAGTTTACCCTATTTGGAGATTTGGCAATTTCTTTTTGATTTTAATCAAACCAGAATGAATAACGATGTAAAAATCTTGATTTGGACTCATAAATCGGAGGATAATTACCATGAAGTTGAATCAATATCATTGGAGTTATGAAGAAGAAGTTATCCCACTTTTAACCGAAATTATTCGAGTTTACCCTTTTTGGAGATTTGGCAATTTCTTCTTGATTCTAATCAAACCAGAATAAATCAAGATTAATAATCTTTATTTAGACACCTAAATAAGTGGATAATTACCTGAAGATGAGTCAATATCATTGGAGTTATGATGAAGAAGTTATCCAAATTTAAACTGAAGTGATTCTAGTTTATCCTTTTTGGAGATTTAGAAATTTCTTCTTGATTTTAATCAAACCAGAATGAATCAATATTTAATAAGCTTGATTTAGACACCTAAATCAGTGGATAATCACCGTAAAGTTGAATCAATATAATAGGAGTTATGATGAAGAAGTTATCCAACTTTTAACCGAAGTGAATCCAGTTTACCATTTTTAGAGATTTTGCAATTTCTTCTTGATTCTAATAAGACCAGTGGATAATCACCCTGAAGTTAAATCAATATCATTGAAGTTATGATGAAGAAGTTATGTCACTTTTAACCTTTTTGAAGATTAGGCAATTTAATCTTGATTATAATCAAACCAGAATAAATCAAGATGTAAGAAAATACGTTTGGAGTCATAAATTAGTGGATAATAACCCTGAAATTGAATCAATATCATTGGAGTTATAATGAAGAAGTTATCCCACTTTTAACCGAAGTGATTTCAGTTTACCCTGTGTGGAGATTTGGCAATTTCTTCTTTATTCCAATCAAACAAGATTAAATCAAGATTTAAGAATCTTTATTTGGACTGATAAATTAGTGGATAATCACCCTGAAGTTGAATCAATATCATTGGATTTATGATGAAGAAGTTATCCCACTTTTAACCGAAGTGATTCCAGTTTACCCTATTTGGAGATTTGGTAATTTCTTCTTGATTCTAAAAAAAAAGAATGAATAAAGATATAAGTAGCATGATTTGTACTAATTAATCATTGGATAGTAACCCTGAAATTAAATTAATATCATTGGAGTTATGATGGAGAAGTTATCTCACTTCTAACCGAAGTTATTCCAGTTTATCCTGTTTGGAGATTTGGCAATTTCTTCTTGATTCTAATAAAAAAAGAATAAATCATGATTTAATAATATTTATTTGGACTCATAGTTAAGTGTATAATCACCCTAAAGTTGAATCAATATCATAGGAGTTATGATGAAGAAGTTATCCCACTTTTAACCGAAGTGATTCCAGTTTACCCTGTTAGGAGATTTGGCAATTTTTCGTGATTCTAATAAAACCAGAATGAATCACGATGTAAGAAGCTTTATTTTGACTCATAAATCAGTGGATAATCACCGTGAATTTGAATCAATATCATTGGACTTATAATAAAGAAGTTATCACACTTTTAACCGAAATGATTCCAGTTTACCCTTTTTGGAGATTTTGCAATTTCTTCTTGATTCTAATCAGACCATACTGAATCAAGATTTAATAAGCATTATTTAGACTCATAAATAAGTGGATAACCACCCTAAATTTTAATCAATATCATTGGAGTTATGATGAAGAAGTTATCCCACTTTTAACCGAAGTGATTCAGTTTACCTTGTTTAGAGATTTGACAATTTTTTCTTGATTCTAATCAAAAAGGAATGAATCAATATTTAAGAAGCTTGATTCGTACTGATAAATCAATGGATAATCACCCTGAAGTTGCATCAATATCATAGGAGTTATGATGAAGAAGTTATCCCACTTTTAACCGAAGTGATTCTAGTTTACCCTTTTTGGAGATTAGGCAACTTAATATTGATTCTAATCAAACCAGAATAAATCAAGATTTAAGAAAATTGGTTTGGAGTCATAAATTAGTGGATAATAACCCTGAAGTTGAATCAATATCATTGGAGTTATAATGAAGAAGTTATCCCACTTTTAACCGAAGTGATTTCAGTTTACCCTGTGTGGAGATTTGGCAATTTCTTCTTGATTCCAACCAAACAAGAATAAATCATGATTTAAGAATCTTTATTTGGAATGATAAAATAGAGGAAAATCACCCTGAAGTTGAATCAATATCATTGGAGTTATGATGAAGAAGTTATCCCACTTTTAACCGAAGTGATTCCAGTTTACCCTATTTGGAGATTTGGTAATTTCTACTTGATTATAATAAAAAAAAAGAATGAATCAAAATATAAGTAGCATGATTTTGGGTAATTAATCGTTGGATAATCACCCTGAAATTAAATTAATATCATTGGAGTTATGATGGAGAAGTTATCCCACTTCTAACCGAAGTTATTCCAGTTTACCCTGTTTGGAGATTTGACAATTTCTTCTTGATTCTAATCAAAAAATAAATAAATCATGATTTAATAATCTTGATTTGGACTCATAAATAAGTATATAATCATCCTAAAGTTGAATCAATATCATAGGAGTTATGATGAAGAAGTTATCCCACTTTTAACCGAAATGATTCCAGTTTACCCTATTAGGAGATTTGGCATTTTTTCTTGATTCTAATAAAACCAGAATGAATCACGATGTAAGATGATTTATTTTAACTCATAAATCAGTGGATAATCACCCTGAATTTTAATCAATATCATTGGACTTATAATGAAGAAGTTATCGCACTTTTAACCGAAATGATTTCAGTTTACCCTTTTTGGAGATTTGGTAATTTCTTCTTGATTCTAGTCAAACCATACTGAATCAAGATTTAATAACCATTATTTAGACTCATAAATAAGTGGATAACCACCCTAAAGTTTAATCAATATCATTGGAGTTATGATGAAGAAGTTATCCCACCTTTAACCGAAGTGATTCCAGTTTACCTTGTTTAGAGATTTGACAATTTTTTCTTGATTCTAATCAAAAAGGGATGAATAAATATTTAATAAGCTTGATTTGTACTGATGAATCAATGGATAATCACCCTGAAGTTGCATCAATATCCTAGGAGTTATGATTAAGAAGTTATCCCACTTTTAACCGAAGTGATTCTAGTTTACCCTATTTGGAGATTATGCAATTTAATCTTGATTCTAATCAAACTAGAATAAATCAAGATGTAAGAATCTTGATTTGGAGTCATAAATCAGTGGAGAATAACCTTGAAGATGAATCAATATCATTGGAGTTATGATGAAGAAGTTATCCCACTTATAACCCAAGTTATTCCAGTTTACCCTGTGTTGAGATTTGACAATTTCTTCTTGATTCTAATCAAATAAGAATAAATCACAATATAAGAATATTTATTTGTTTTCATAAATCAGTGGATAATCACCCATAAATTGAATCAATATCATAGGAGTTATGATGAAGAAGTTTGTAACATCCCGAATTGTGATATGTGAAAAAGCTTAAGAGAATTCATTTGGCTACTTATGTCACCAAAGTTGACTTACCTTTTTCCTTCACACATCCGTTTAGAACTCCAGGGTTAAGCGTGCTTATGCTGCGGTAGTGAAAGGATGGGTGACCTATCGGGAAGTGATTCACGATACCGTGTGAGTGAGGCCAAAGCACGGGGAAAGGTCATGTGGTGATTGCAGGGTCAGTAAACAATAATTTCAAGCCTCAGAAAAATAATAACGCACCGACCGTTGTAACGGGATTGGGCCCACGGACCGAGAGAGCGGACGTGGGTGGCCCATTAGTTGTGGGTGGTCTGGGTGTTACAAAGTTATTCCACTTTTAACCGAAGTGATTCCAGTTTACCCTATTTGGAGATTTGGCAATGTCTTCTTGATTATTATCAAACCATAATAAATAAATATGTAAGAAGCATGATTTGGACTCATAAATCAGTGGATAATCACCCTGAAGTTGAATCAATATCATTGGAGTTATGATGAAGAAGTTATCCCACTTTTAACCGAAATGATTCCAGTTTACCCATTTTAGAGATTTGGAAATTTCTTCTTGATTCTAATCAAACAAGGATGAATAAATATGTAAGAAGCTTGATTTGGACTCATAAATCAGTGGATAATCACCCTGAAGTTGAATCAATAGCATTGGAGTTATGATGAAGAAGTTATCTCACTTTTAACCGAAGTAATTCGAGTTTATCTTGTTTGGAGATTTGGGAATTTCTTCTTTATTCTAATCAAACCAGAATGAATCACGATGTAATAAGCTTGATTTTGACTCATAAATCAGTGGATAATCACCCTCAAGTTGAACCGATATCATTGGAGTTATGATGAAGAAGTTATCCCACTATTAACCGAAGTGATTCCAGTTTACCCTGTTTGGAGATTTGGCAATTTCTTCTTGATTCTAATCTAATCATAATTAATAAAGATGTAGTAATCTTTATTTGAACTCATAAACCAGTGGAGAATCACCCAAAAATGAATCAATATCATTGGAGTTATGATGAAGATGTTATCCCACTTTTAACCGAAGTGATTCCAGTTTACCTAGTTTGGAGATTTTGCAATTACTTCTTGATTCTAATCATACCAGAATTAATCAAGATGTAAGAAACTTAATTTTGACTGATAAATCAGTGATAAATACCCTGAAGTTAAATCAATGTCATTGGATTTATGATGAAGAAGTTATTCCACTTTTAACCGAAATAATTCTAGTTTATCTTGTTTGGAGATTTGACAATTTCTTCTTGATTCTTACCAAACCAGAAAATATCATGATTTAAGAATTTTGATTTGGAATCATAGATCTGTGGATAATCACCTTGAATTTGAATCAATATCATATGAGTTATAATGAAGTGGTTATCCCAGTTTTAGCCGAAGTGATTCCAATTTATCATGTTTTGAGATTTTGCAATTTCTTCTTTATTCTAATCAAACAAGAATGAATCAAGATGTAAGAAGCTTGATTTTTAATATTAAATCAGTGGATAATCACCCTCAAGTTGAACCGATATTATAGGATTTATGATGAAGAAGTTATCCCACTTTTAACCGAAGTGATTCCAGTTTACCATGTTTGGAGAATTGGGAATTTCTTCTTGATTCTAATCCAACCATAATGAATCAAGATGTAGGAAGATTTATTTGGACTCATAAATCAGTGGAGAATCACCCAAAAGTTGAATCAATATCATAGGAGTTATGATGAAGAAGTTATCCCACTTTTAACCGAAGTGATTCCAGTTTACCCTGTTTAGAGATTTGGCAAATTCTTCTTGATTCTAATCAAACAAGAGTGAATAAAGATGTAATAAGCTTTATTTGGACTCATAAATAAGTAGATAATCACCCTGAAGTTGAATCAATATCATTGGAGTTATGATGAAGAAGTTATCCCACTTTTAACAGAAGTGATTCCAGTTTACCCTTTTTGGAGATTTGTAAATTTATTCTTGATTTTAATCAAAACAGAATGAATCAGGATCTAATAAGATTGATTTTTACTTATAAATTAGTGTATAATCACCCTGAATTTAAATTAATATCATAGGAGTTATGATGAAGAAGTTATCCTACTTTTAAACGAAGTGATTCCAGTTTACCCTTTTTAAAGATTTGACAATTTCTTCTTGATTCTAATTAAACAATAATGAATCAAGATGTAAGAATATTTACTTGGACTCATATATCAGTGGATAATAATCCTGAAGTTGAATCAAGTTCATAAAAGTTATGATGAAGAAGTTATCTTTCTTTTAACCGAAGTGATTCCAATTTACCCTCTTTGGAGATTTGAAAATTTCTTCTTGATTCTAATCAAACACGAATGAATCATGATGTAAGAATCTTGACTTGGACTCATAAATCAGTGGAGAAATACCCTGAAGTTGGATCAATATCATGGGAGTTATGATGAAGAAGTTATCTCACTTTTAACTGAAGTAATTCCAGTTTACCATGTTTGGAGATTTGATAATTTCTTCTTGATTCTAATCAAACCAGAATAAATAAAGATTTAGGAATAATGATATCGACTAATAAATTAGTGGATAATCATCCAGAAGTTGAATCAATATCATAGGAGTTATGATGAAGAAGTTAACCCACTTTTAAGCCAAGTGATTCCAGTTTTTCAAGTTTTGAGATTTCGCAATTTCTTCTTGATTCTAGTCAAACCAGAATGAGTTACGATGTAAGAAGCTTGATTTGGACTCATAAGTCAGTGGAGAATCACCCTGAAGAGAAATCAATATCATAAGAGTTATGATGAAGAAGTTATCCCACTTTTAACCGAAGTGATTACAGTTTACCTTGTTTAGAGATTTGGTAATTTCTTCTTGATTATAATCAAACAATAATGAATGAAGATGCAAGATGATTTATTTGGACTAATAAATAAGTGGATAATCACCCTGAAGTTGGATCAATATCATTGGAGTTTGATGAAAAAGTTATCCCACTTTTACCCTGTGTGTATATTTGATGATTTCTTCTTGATTCTAATCAAACAAGAATAAATTACGATTTAAGAAGCCTGATATGGACTCATAAATCAGTGGATAATCACCCCAAAGTTGAATCAATATCGTTGGAGTTATGATGAAGAGGTTATCCCACTTTTAACCGAAGTGATTCCAGTTTACCCTGTTTTGAGATTTGACAATTTCTTCTTGATTCTAATGAAAACAGAATGAATGAAGATGCAAGTAAATTTTTTTGGACTCATAAATCAGTGGATAATCACCCTGAAGTTGAATCAATATCATTGGAGTTATGATGAAGAAGTTATCACACTTTTAACCGAGCTGATACCAATTTACCTTGTTTGGAGATTTGGCAATTTCTTCTTGAATCTAATTAAACCAGAATGAATCAATATGTAAGAATCTTGGTTTTTACTGATAAATCAGTGGATAATAAACTTGAAGTTGAATCAATATCATAGGAGTTTTGATGATTCCATTTTATCCTTTTTGGAGATTTGTCAATTTATCCCACTTTTAATCGATGTGATTCCAGTTTATCATGTTTGGAGATTTGACAATTTTTTCTTGATTATAGTCAAACCAGGATGAGTTACGATATAAGAAACATGATTTGGACTCATAAATCTGTGGAGAATCAACTTGAAGTTTAATCAATATCATAGGAGTTATGATGAAGAAGTTGTTCCAATTTTAACCAAAGTGATTATAGTTTACCCTGTCTAGAGATTTGGAAAATTCTAATAAAAAACTAATGAATCAAGATTCAAGAAGATTTATTTGGACTCATAAATAATTATATAATCACCCTGAAGTTGAATCAATGTGATTGGAGTTATGATGAAGAAGTTATCCCACTTTTACTTGATGTGATTCCAGTTTACCCAGTTTGGATATTTGGCAATTTCTTCTTGAGTCTAGTCAAACTAGAACGAATCAAGATTTAAGAATATTTATTTAGACTCATAAATCAGTGGATAATCACCCTTAATTTGAATCAATATCATAGGAGTTATGATGAAGAAGTTATCCCACTTTTAACAAAAGTGATTCGAGTTTATCCTGTTTGTAGATTTGGCAATTTATTCTTGATTCTAATCTAACAATAATGAATAAAGATGTAAGAAGGTTGATTTGGACTGATAAATTAGTGGATAATCACCCTGAAGTTGAATCAATATCATAGGAGTTATGATGAAAAAGTTATCTCACTTTTAACCGATGTGATTCCAGTTCACCCTTTTTGGAGATTTGACAATTTATTTTTAATTCTAATAAAAAAAAGAATGAATCAAGATTTAAGAAGCTTTATTTGGACTCATAAATCTGTGGATAATCTCATGAATTTGAATCACTATCATAGGAGTTATGATGAAGAAGTTATTCCACTTTTAACCGAAGTGATTCTAGTTTACTCAGTTTGGAGAATTGGTAATTTCTTTTTGTTTCTAATCAAACCAGAATGAATCAAGATGTAAGAAGCTTGATTTGGTCTCATAAATAAGTGGATAATCACCATGAAGTTGAATCAAATCATTGGAGTTATGATGAAGAAGTTATCCCACTTTTAACCGAAGTGATTCTAGTTTATCCTGTTTGGAGATTTGGCAATTGCTTCTTGATTCTAATCAAACCATAATTAGTTAAGATGTAAGAAGCTTTATTTGTACTCATAAATCAGTGGAGAATCACGCTGAAGTTGAATCAATATCATAGGAGTTATGATGAAGAATATATCCCACTTTTAACCAAAGTGATTCCAGTTTACCCTGTTTGGAGATTTAGTAATTTCTTCTTGATGCTAATCAAATCGAAATGAATCACGAAACCAGAGTAATTCCAGTTACCCTGTTTTCAGATTTCAAAATTTCTTCTTGATTCTAATCTAACCAGAATAAATCACAATTTAATAATCTTGATATGGACTCATATTCAGCGAATAATCACCCTGAGTTGAATCAATATCATAGGAGTTGTGATGAAGAAGTTATCCCACTTTTAACCGAAGTGATTCCAGTTTACCATGTTTGGAGACTTGACAATTTTTTCTTGATTGTAATCAAACCAGAACGAAACACGATGTAAGAAGCTTTATTTGGACTCATAAATCAGTGGATAATCACCCCGAAGTTGAATCAATATCGTTGGAGTTATGATGAAGAAGTTATCCCACTTTTAATCGATATGATTACAGTTTATCCTGTTTGGAGATTTGACAATTTCTTCTTGATTCTAATCAAAACAGAATGACTTACGATGTAAGAAACTTGATTTAGACTCATAAATCAGTGGAGAATCACCCTCAAGTTAATCAATATCATAGGAGTTATAATGAAGAACTAATCCAAATTTTAACTGAAGTGATTACAGTTTACCCTGTTTAGAGATTTGTCAAATTCTAATCAAACAAGAATGAATAAAGATGTAAGAAGCTTGATTTGGACTCATAAATCAGTGATAATCACCCTGAATTTAAATCAATATCATTGGTGTTATGATGAAGAAGTTATACCACTTTTAAGCGAAGTTATTCGAGTTTACCCTGTTTGGAGATTTGTTAATTTCTTCTTGATTCCAATAAACCAGAATGAATAAAGATTTAAGAATCTTTATTTGTACTGATAAATTAGTAGATAATCACCTTGAAGTTTAATCAATATCATAGGAGTTATGATGAGAAGTTATCCCACTTTTAACAAAGTGATTCCAATTTACCCTGTTTGGAGATTTAACCATTTTTTCTTTATTCTAATGAAACCAGAATGAATGAAGATCTAAGAATATTGAGTTGGACTCATAAATCGGTGGATAATCATTCAGAAGTTGAATGAATATCATAGGAGTTATGATGAAGAAGTTATCCCACTTTTAACCGAAGTGATTCAAGTTTACCCTGTTTGAAGATTTGGCAATTTCTTCTTGAGTCTAATCAAAAAGGAGTGAATCAAGATGTAAGAAGCTTGATTTGGACTAATAAATCAGTGGAGAATCACCCTAAAGTTGAATCAATATCATAGGAGTTATGATGAAGAAGTTATCCCACTTTTAACCGAAGTGATTCCAGTTTACCCTATTTAGAGATTTGGCAATTTCTTCTTGATTTAAATCAAACAAGAATGAATAAAGATGTAAGAAGCTTGATTTTGAATCATAAATCAGTGGATAATCACCCTAAATTTGAATCAATATAATTGGAGTTATGAAGAAGAAGTTATCCCACTTTTAACCAAATTGATACCAGTTCACCCTGTTTGGAGATTTGTTAATTTTTTCTTGATTCTAATCAAAACAGAATGAATAAAGATTTAAGAAGCTTTATTTGGACTGATAAATTATTGGAGAATCACCCTGAAGTTTAATCAATATCATAGGAGTTATGATGAAGAAGTTATCCCACTTTTAACAAAGGGATTCCAATTTACCATGTTTGGAGATTTGGTAATTTCATCTTTATTGTAATGAAACCAGAATGAATCAAGATGTAAGAATATTGATTTGAACTCATAAATCAGTGGATAATCACCCTGAAGTTGAATCAATATCATAGGAGTTATGATGAAGAAGTTACCCCACCTTTAACCGAAGTGATTTTAGTTTACCCTTTTTGGAGATTTGGTAATTTCGTCTTGATTCTAATAAAAAAAAAGAAAGAATCAAGATGTAAGAAGCTTGATTTGGACTCATAAATCAGTGGAGAATCACCCAAAAGTTGAATCAATATCATAGGAGTTATGATGAAGAAGTTATCCCACTTTTAACCAAGGTGATTCTAGTTTACCCTGTTTAGAGCTTTGGCAATTTCTTCTTGATTCTAATCAAACAAGAATGAATCAAGCTGTAAGAATCTTGATTTGGAATTATAAATCAGTGGATAATCACCCTGAAGTTGAATAAATATAATTGGAGTTATGATGAAGAAGTTATCCCACTTTTAACCGATGTGATACCAGTTTACCCTGTTTGGAGGTTTGGCAATTTCTTCTTGATTCTAATCAAACCAGAATGAATCACGATGTAAGAAGATTGATTTGAATTCATAAATCAGTGAATAATCACTCTGAAGTTGAATCAATATCATTGGATTAATGATGAAGAAGTTATCCCACTTTTAACCAAAGTGATTCCAGTTTACCCTTTTTGGAGATTTGAGAATTTCTTCTTGATTCTAATCAAACCAGAATGAATAAAGATGAAAGAAGCTTGATTTGGACTAATGAATCAGTGGATAATCACCCTCAAGTTGAATCAATATCATAGGAGTTATGAAGAAGTTATCCCACTTTAAACCGAAGTGATTTCAGTTTACCCTTTTTGGAGATTTGTCAATTTATTCTTGATTCTAATCAAACCAGAATGAATCACGAGGTAAGAATCTTGATTTGGACTAATAAATCAGTTGATAATCACCCTGAAGTTTACTCAATATCATTGGAGTTATGATGAAGAAGTTATCCCACTTTCAACAAAAGTGATTCGAGTTTATCATGTTTGTAGATTTGGCAATTTCTTCTTGATTCTAATCTAACAATAATGAATAAAGATGTAATAAGGTTGATTTGGACTGATAAATTAGTGGATAATCACCCTAAGGTTGAATAAATATCATTCGAGTTAGGATGAAGAAGTTATCCCACTTTTAACCGAACTGATACCAATTTACCTTGTTTGGAGATTTGGCAATTTATTCTTTAATCTAATCAAACCAGAATGAATAAATATGTAAGAATATTGATTTTTACTGATAAATCAGTGGACAATAAACCAGAATTGAATCAATATCATTGGAGTTATGATGAAGAAGTTATCCCACTTTTAACCGAAGTGATTCTAGTTTATCCTGTTTAGAGATTTGACAATTTCTTCTTGATATTAATAAAAATAGAATGAATCAAGATGTAAGAAGCTTTATTCTGACTCATAATTTAGTGTTGAATCACCCTGAAGTTGAATCAGTATCACATATATTATGATGAAGATGTTATTGCAGTTTTAACCGAAGTGACTCCAGCTTATCTTGTTTGGAGATTTGTCAATTTCTTTATTATTATAATCCAACCAGAATGAATCTAGATGTAAAAAGATTGATTTGGACTCATAAACTAGTGGCTAATCACCCTAAATTTGAATCAGTATCATAAGAGTTATGATGAAGAAGTTTTCCCACTTTTAACCAAAGTGATTCCAGTTTACCCTTTTTGGATATTTGTCAATTTATTCTTGATTCTAATCAAACCAGAATAAATCAAGATTTAAGAACCCTGATGTGGAATCATAAATCCGTGGATAATCACCCTGAAGCTGAATCTATATCGTTGGAGTTATAATGAAGAAGTTATCCCACTTTTAATCGATGTGATTCCAGTTTATCATGTTTGGAGATTTGACAATTTCTTCTTGATTCTAATCAAACCAGGATGAGTTACGGTATAAGAAACTTGATTTGGACTCATAAATCAGTGGAGAATCACCCTGAAATTGAATCAATATCATAAGAGTTATGATGAAGAAGTTATCCCAATTTTAACCAAAGTGATTACAGTTTACCCTGTTTAGAGTTTTGGCAAATTCTAATCAATCATAATGAATCAAGATGCAAGAATCTTGATTTGGAATCATAAATCAGTGGAGAATCACCCTGAATTTTAATCAATAACATAGGAGTTATGATGAAGAAGTTATCCCACTTTTAACCGAAATGATTCCAGTTTATCTTGTTTGGAGATTTGGCAATTTCTTCTTTATTCTTATGAAATCAGACTGAATCAAGATGAAAGCCGATTTATTTGGACTCATAAATAAGTAGATAATCACCCTGAAGTTGAATCAATATCATTGGAGTTATGATTAAGAAGTTATCTCACTTTTAACCGAAGTGATTCCAATTTAACTTGTTTGGAGATTTGGCAATTACTTCGTGATTCTAATCAAACCAGAATGAATCAAAATGTAAGAAGGTTGATTTGAACTGATAATCAGTGGATAATCACCCTGAAGTTGAATCAATATAATTGGAGTTATGATGAAAAAGTTATCCCACATTTAACCGAAGTGATTCCAATTTACCCTGTTTGGAGAATGAATAAAGATTTAAGAATCTTTATTTGGATTGATAAATTAGTGGATAATCACCCTGAAGTTTAATAAATATGATAAGAGTTATGATGAAGAAGTTATCCCACTTTTAACAAAGTGATTCCAATTTACCCTGTTTGGAGATTTGACAATTTTTTCTTTATTCTAATGAAACCAGAATGAATAAAGATGTAAGAATATTTATTTGGACTCATAAATCAGTGGATAATTATCCTGAAGTTGAAAGAATATGATAGGAGTTATGATGAATAAGCTATCTCACCTTTAACCGAAGTGATTCCAGTTTACCCTGTTCGGAGATTTGGCAATTTCTTCTTGATTCTAATAAAGAAAAGAATGAATCAAGATGTAAGAAGCTTGATTTGGACTCATAAATCAGTGGAGAATCACCCTAAAGTTAAATCAATATCATAGGAGTTATGATGAAGAAGTTATCTCACTTTTAACCGAAGTGATTCCAGTTTACCCTGTTTAGAGATTTGACAATTTCTTCTTCATTCTAATCAAACCAGAATGAATCAAGATGTAAGAAGCTTGATTTCGACTCATAAATGAGTGGAGAATCACCCTGAAGTTGAATCAATATCATTGGAGTTATGATGAAGAAGTTATCCCACATTTAACCGAAGTGACTCCAGTTTGCCCTTTTTGAAGATTTGGCAATTTCTTCTTCAATGAATAATGATTTAAGAAGCTTTATATGGACTCATAAATCAGTGGATAATCACCCTGAAGTTGAATCAATATCATAGGAGTTATGATGAAGAAGTTATCCCACTTTTAATGAAGTGATTCCAATTTATCCTGTTTAGAGATTTGAAAATTTCTTCTTTATTCTAATGAAACCAGAATGAATCAAGATCTAAGAATCATGATTTAGACCCTTTAATCAGTGGATATTCACCCTGAAATTGAATCAATATCATAGAACTTATGATGAAGAAGTTATTCCACTTTTAACCGAAGTGATTCCAGTTTATCCTGTTTGGAGATTTGAAAATTTCTTTTTGATTCTAATCTAACCAGAATGAATCAAGATGAAAAAAGCTTGATTTGGACTCGTAAATCAGTGCACAATCACCCTGAAGTTGAATCAATATCATAGGAGTTATGATGACGAAGTTATCCCACTTTTAACCAAAGTGATTCCAGTTTACCCTGTTTGGAGATTTCACAATTTCTTCTTGATTCTAATCACTCTGAAGTTGAATCAATATCATAGCAGTTATGATGAAGAAGTTATCCCACTTTTAACCGAAGTTATTCTAGTTTCCCTATTTAGAGATTTGGCAATTTCTTCTCGATTCTAAGCAAACAAAAATGAATTAAGATGTAATAAGCTTTATTTGGACTCATTAATAACTGGATAACCACCCTGAAGTTGAATCAATATAATTGGAGTTATGATAAAAAAGTTATTCCACTTTTAACCGAAGTGATTCCAATTTACCCTGTTTGGGCAATGAATAAAGATTTAAGAATTTTTATTTGGATTGATAAATTAGTGGATAATCACCCTGAATTTTAATAAATATCATAAGAGTTATGATGAAGAAGTTATCCCACTTTTAACAAAGTGATTCCAATTTACCCTGTTTGGAGATTTGACAATTTTTTCTTTATTCTAATGAAACCAGAATGAATTATGATGTAAGAAGCTTTATAGGGACTCATAAATCAGTGGATAATCACCCTGAAGTTGAATCAATATCATAGGAGTTATGATGAAGAAGTTATCCCACTTTTAAGAGAAGTGATTCTAGTTTACACTGTTTGGAGATTTGGCAATTTCTTCTTGATTCTAATCAAACCAGAATGAATCACGATTTAAGAATCTTGATTTGGACTCTTAAATCAGTGGAGAATCATCTTGAAGTTGAATCAATATCATTGGAGTTATGATGAAGAAGTTATACCACTTTTAACCGAAGTGATTCCAGTCTATCCTGTTTGGAGATTTGTTAATTTCTTCTTGATTCTAATAAACCAGAATGAATAAAGATTTAAGAATATTTATTTGTAATGATAAATTATTGGATAATCACCCTGAAGTTTAATCAATATCATAGGAGTTATGACGAAGAAATTTGTAACACTCGTCTCCTCCTCTCTCGAGAACGGTGTGCTACTACCGGTACAAAATCGAATTAAATCGATTTATAAAAATATTAAATAATATATATTAAAATATTTAATAAAATAAAATCGAGATAAATCTTTTTTTACATTTCATAACCAGAATAATTCATATCGACAAAAGTCGTGTAAACCCGAATCAAAACCCATATAAAATATGACGATCCCCAAGACACCAAACCGTCCAGATATCCGACTACTCGTCATGCTCATCTGAAAGGGGGAAAGAGGGGTGAGCAACAGGGGAGTCACTCAGTGAGGTATGAGATGCTAGACCCGAAGTCCATGGACCCGGTCATTACACTCTGAATAAATATAATTTATTTTTAACACGTAATAAACACGGTACCTAAAGTACCCAAGGAACAAACAATGGTCCTATCGAGATACACACCCGCTGCCCACTAACAGGCAAAAAACAATGTCGAATATGTGCTCGGTACCACACGCCCGAAGACGATTTATCGACCTACAGCCATGGCAACAACAGGTCGACTATGCTGTGCCACAACATCTCACAAAACAACGCCGAATATGTGCTCGGTAACACACGCCCAAAGACGATTTATCGACCTACAGCCATGGCAACAACAGGTCGACTATGCTGTGCCACGGCATCTCACAAAACATACTGGTCACAAACCGCCCTACAGAAGTACGTCTCCGTAGTCGACCACAACCTTTCACCTCAATTCTCAACAGATATTTATAATTATATATATATATTTAATAACAATTATCAAAGATTAAGCAATGTTGAACCCTCTAGCATCCTATATCCGGTTTAACAGAGAACCTAATAACTAAACAAGCAGACTTTAATAGATCCAACTTCACGAAGACGGAACATATTAGAAATAAATTATGTTTATTCAAAATCCTAAACCGTGTACAAGAAGTTTGGGAATAGCCCTCACCTTAGCCATATCGAAGAGCGGAACTAGGTCGGAAAACAAGCGAGATAACTTGACAACAACAAAACCTAAGGTTTCTCCTTGAATCTCCAACTTCCCGTCAATGGTCACCAGACAAAGATAAAAATAGATACTTTATTAAATATGATTAAATAGATATATGAGAAAATATATTATTTTTTTAACAAGTAACATGGGAAAGGGGACTTAACCTCACGGTTCATAATATTATGGATGCGGTGACGTGCAAAAGGTTACGATGGCACATGAAAAGCAGATCCAAGATGCTCATGCATATACAAACGGTTCCAAAAGAAACGATTAGATCTAGGGCTCAAGATAAGAGGTTTCTTGTAGTTAAAGAAACAAAGAAAAGAGGAACTTAAACCATACAACATGGTTTACGGAAAAGACGGTGGCTCTGGATTCTCTTATGTTCTCGCCTCGGTCATGTTACACCACGAAAACACATCAATCTACAAAGGTTGTATATGATGCAAGGATGGTTTCACCGGTTATGAATGGCAGCTCTGAGTTGATGAGGAGTGGCAGTCGATGATTGGGACAAGCGGTGGTGATGATTGTAACACTCATCTCCTCATCGGTACGGTTGAAGCGTCGAAGAACACAGCAAAATAAAATAAAATAAAAAGAGAAACGAGGTGAGGGAACGAGAGAGAGATACCATAGGAGAACTCAAAGAAGAAGATGATGAAGATGGCTGCCTAGGCATACGGCTAGGACTTTTCTAAGCATATATACGATTATTTATTAAGCTGGTTTAGGAAATGGTTTGGTTAAGTCAAAATTAATTAATGCAAAAATCCAGACGATCGGTTACGGAAACCGGGTCGTTACAAAGTTATCCCACTTTTAACGAAGTGATTCCAATTTACCATGTTTGGAGATTTGGCAATTTCATCTTTATTCTAATGAAACCAGAAGGAATCAATATGTAAGAATTTTGATTTGGACTCATAAATCAATATAGAATCACTTTGAAGTTGAATCAATATCATTGCAGTTATGATGAAGAAGTTATCCCACTTTTAATAGAGGTGGTTCCATTTTATCCTGTTTTGAGATTTGGCAATTTCCTCTTGATTCTAATCAAACCAGAATGAATCACGATCTAAGAAGATTTATTTGGACTCATAAATCAGTGGATAATCACCATGAAGTTCAATCAATATCATAGAAGTTTGATGAAGAAGTTATCCCACTTTTAACCGAAGTGAATCCAGTTTACCCTATTTGGAGATTTGATAATTTCTTCTTAATTCTAATCAAATCAGAATGAAGAAAGACGTAAGAAGCTTGATTTGGACTCACAAAACAATAGTTAATCACCCTGAAGTTGAATCAATATCATAGGAGATATGATGAAAAAGTTATCCCACTTTTAACCATAGTGATTCCAGTTTATCCTGTTTGGAGATTTGGTAAATTCTTCTTGATTCTAACTAAAACAGAATGAATCACGATGTAAGAATCTTGAATAAGACTCATAAATCAGTGTAGAATCAGCCTGAAGTTGAATCAAGATTATAGGAGTTATGATGAAGAAGTTATCCCTCTTTAACCGAAGTAATTCCAGTTTACCCTGTTTGGATATTTGGCAATTTCTTCTTTATTCTAATCAAAACATAATGACTCAAGATGTAATAATATTTATCTGGACTCATAAATGACTGCATAATCACCCTGAAGTAGAATCAATATCATTGGAGTTATGATGAAGAAGTTATTCCAAATTTAACCGAAGTGATTCTAGTTTTCCCTGTTTAGAGATCTAGAAATTTCTTCTTGATTCTAATCAAACAAGAATGAATCAAGTTTTAAGAAGCTTGATTTGGACTCATAAATCAGAAGAGAATCACCCTGAAGTTTAATGAAGATCATAGGAGTTATGATGAAGAAGTTATCCAACTTTCAACCGAAGTGATTTTAGTGTACCCTGTTTGGAGATTTGACAATTTCTTCTTGATACTAATCAAACCAAAATAAATCAAGATGTAAGAAACTTTATTTGGAATCATAAATCAGTGGAGAATCACCCTGATGTTGAATCAATATCATTGGAATTATGATGAAAAAGTTATTCCACTTTTAACCGAAGTGATTCAAATTTAACTTGTTTGGAGATTTCACAATTTCTTCATGATTCTAATCAAACAAGAATGAATCAAAATGTAAGAAGGTTGTTTTGGACTGATAATCAGTGGATAATCACCCTGAAGTTGAATCAATATCATAGGAGTTATGATGAAGAAATTATCCCACTTTTAATGAAGTGATTTCAATTTACCCTGTTTAGAGATTTGACAATTTCTTCTTTATTTTAATGAAACCAGAATGAATCAAGATGTAAGAATCATGATTTGGACTCATTAATCAGTGGATATTCACCCTGAAGTTGAATCAATATCATAGGACTTATGATGAAGAAGTTATCCCACTTTTAACCGAAGTGATTCCAGTTTATCATTTTTAGAGATTTGGCAATTTCTTCTTGATTCTAATCAAACAGAATGAATCAAGATGTAAGAAGCTTTATTTAGACTCATAAATCAGTGTAAAATCACCTGAAGTTGAATCAATATCATAGGAGTTATGATGAATAAGTTATCTTACTTTTAATTGAAGTTATTGAAATTTACCATGTTTGGAGATTTGACAATTTCTTCTTGATTGAATTCAAAATAGAATGAATCAAGATGTAAGAACCTTTATTTTGACTCGTAAATCAGTGGAGAATCACCCTGAAGTTGAATCAATATCATTGGAGTTATGATGAAGAAGTTATCCCACTTTAACCGAAGTTATTCTTTGATACAAAAAAAGCAGAATGAATCACGATATAAGAAGCTTGATTTGGACTCATAAATCGGTATAGAATCACCCTGAAGTTGAATAAAGATCATAGGAGTTATGATGAAGAAGTTATCCTAATTTTAACCGAAGTGATTCCAGTTTACCCTGTTTGGAGATTTGGCAATTTCTTCTTGATACTAATCTAACCATAATGAATCGAGATTTAAGAAGATTTATTGGGACTCATAAATCAATGGATAACGACCCTGAAGTTGAATCAATATTGTTGGAGTTATGATGAAGAAGTTATGATGAATAAGTTATCCCACTTTTAACCGAAATGATACCAGTTTACCTTGTTTGGAGATTTGGCAATTTCTTCTTGACTCTAATCAAAACATAATGAATAAATATGTAAGAAGCTTGATTTGGAATGATAAATCAGTGAATAATCAACCTGAAGTTGAATTAATATCATAGGAGTTATGATGAATAAGTTATCCCACTTTGAGCCGAAGTGATTCCAGTCTACCCTGTTTGGAGATTTGTTAATTTCTTCTTTATTTTAATAAATCAGAGTGAATAAAGATTTAAGAAGATTTATTTGTACTTATAAATTATGGATAATCACCCTGAAGTTTAATCAATATCATAGGAGTTATGATGAAGAAGCTATCCCACTTTTAACATAGTGATTCCAATTTACCATGTTTGAAGATTTGGCAATTTAATCTTTATTCTAATGAAACCAGAATGAACCAAGATGAAAAAAGCTTGATTTGGACTCAAAAATCAGTGGATAATCACCCTGAAGTTGAATCAATAGTATTGGAGTTATGATGAAGAAGTTAACCCCCTTTTTAACCGAAGTGATATCAGTTTAACTTGTTTGGAGATTTTGCATTTTTTTCTTGATTCTAATCAAACCAGAATTAACCACAATTTAAGAAGCTTTACTTGGACTCATAAATAAGTGGATAATCACCCTGAAGTTGAATCAATATCCTAGGAGTTATGATGAAGAAGTTATCCCACTTTTAATCGAAGTGATTCGAGTTTATCCTGTTTGGAGATTTGGCAATTTCTTCTTGATTCTAATAAAAAAAATCAAGATTTAAGAATCTTTATTTGGAATGATAATTCAGTGGATAATCACCCTGAAGTTGAATCAATATCATTGGAGTTATGATTAAGAAATTATCCCGTTTTTAACCGAAGTGATTCCTATTGAACCTGTTTTGGAGGTTTGGCAATTTCTTCGTGATTCTAATCAAACCAGAATGAATCAATATGTAATAAGGTTTATTTGGAATTATAATCAGTGGATAATCACCCTGAAGTTGAATCAATATCGTAAGACTTATGATGAAGAAGTTATCCCACTTTTAACCGAAGTTATTCTCATTTCCATGTTTAGAGAATTAGCAATTTCTTCTTGATTCTAATCAAACAAGAATGAATCAAGATGCAAGAAGATTTGTTTGGACTCATAAATAAGTCGATGAACTGGTTGCAGTTGAATTAATATAATAGGACTTATGATGAAGAAATTATCCCACTTTCAACCGAAGTGATTCTAGTTTATCATATTTGGTAATTTGGCAATTTCTTCTTGATTTTAATAAAACCAGAATGAATCAAGATGCAAGAAGCTTGGTTTGTACTCATAAATCAGTGGATAATAACGCTGAAGTTGAATCAAAATCATATGAGTTATGATGACAAAGTTATCCTACTTTTAACCAAAGTGACTCCAGTTTACTCTGTTTGGAGACTTAACAATTTCTTCTTGATTCTAATCAAACCAGAATGAATCACGATGTAAGAAGCTTTATTTGGACTCATAAATCAGTGGATAATCACCCTGAAGTTGAATCAATATCATTGGAGTAATGATGAAGAAGTTATCCCACTTTTAACCGAAGTGATTCCAGTTTACCATGTTTGGAGATTTGGCAATTTCTTTTTGATTCTAATCCAAACAGAATGAATTAAGATGTAGGAAGCTTTATTTTTACTCATAAATCAGTGTAGAATCACTCTGAAGTTGAATCAATATCATTGGAGTTATGATGAAGAAGTTATCACACTTTTAATAGAGGTGATTCTATTTTATCCTGTTTGGAGATTTCGTAATTTCCTCTTGATTCTAATCAAACCAGAATGAATCATGATCTAAGAAGATTTATTTGGACTCATAAATCAGTGGATAATCACCTTGAAGTTCAATCAATATCATAAGAGTTATGATGAAGAAGTTATCCCACTTTTAACCGAAGTGAATCCAGTTCACCCTATTTGGAGATTTGATAATTTCTTCTTAATTCTAATCAAATCAGAATGAATAAAGATGTAAGAAGCTTGGTTTGGACTCATAAATCAATTTTTAATCACTCTGAAGTTGAATCAATATCATAGTAGTTATGATGAAAAAGTTATCCCACTTTTAACCGTAGTGATTCCAGTTTATCCTGTTTGGAGATTTTTTAAATTCTTCTTGATTCTAACCAAACCAGAATGAATCACGATGTAAGAATCTTGAATAGGACTCATAAATCAGTGTATAATCACCATGAAGTTGAATCAAGATCATATGAGTTATGATGAAGAAATGATCCCAAATTTAACCGAAGTGATTCTAGTTTACCCTGTTTGGAGATTTAGAATTTTCTTCTTAATTCTAATCAAACCAGAATGAATCAAGGTTTAAGAAGCTTGATTTGGACTCATAAAATCAGTGTAGAATCACCCTGATGTTTAATGAAGATCATAGGAGTTACGATGAAGAAGTTATCCCACTTTCAACCGAAGTGATTCCAGTGTACCCTGTTTGGAGATTTGACAATTTCTTCTTGATACTAATCAAACCAGAATAAATAAAGATGTAAGAAACTTTATTTGGACTTATAAATCAGTGGAGAATCACCCTAAAGTTTAATCAATATCATTGGAGTTATGATGAAAAAGTTATTCCACTTTTAACCGAAGTGATTCCAGTTTACCCTGTTTAGAGATTTGGAAATTTATTCTTGATCCTAATAAAAACAGAATGAATCAAGATGTAATAAGCTTTATTTGTACTCATAAATCAGTGTAGAATCACCCTGAAGTTAAATCAAGATCATAGGAGTTATGATAAAGAAGTTATCCCAATTTTAACCGAAGTGGTTCCAGTTTACCCTGTTTGGAGATTTGGCACTTTCTTCTTGATACTAATCTAAACATAATGAATTGAGATGTAAGAAGCTTTATTTGGACTCATAAATCAGTAGATAACCACCCTGAATTTGAATCAATATCATTGGAGTTATGGTGAATAAGTTATCCCACTTTTAACCGAAGTGATCCAGTTTACGCTGTTTGAAGATTTGGCAATTTCTTCTTGATTCTAATAAAACCAGAATTAATCAAGATGTAAGAATATTTATTTGGACTCATAAATCAGTGGAGAATCACCCCGAAGTTGAATCAATATCATTGGAGTTATGATGAAGAAGTTATCCCACTTTAACCAAAGTTATTCTTTATACTAAAAAAAGCAGAATGAAACACGATATAAGAAGCTGGATTTGGACTCATATATCGGTATAGAATCACCCTGAAGTTAAATCAAGATCATTGAAGTTATGATGAAGTTATCCCAATTTTAATCGAAGTGATTCCAGTTTACCCTGTTTGGAGATTTGACAATTTCTTCTTGATACTAATCTACCCATAATGAATCAAGATTTAAGAAGCTTTATTGGGACTCATAAATCAATGGATGACGACCCTGAAGTTGAATCAATATTGTTGAAGTTATGATGAAGAAGTTATGATGAATAAGTTATCCCACTTTTAACCGAAGTCATACCAGTTTACCTTGTTTGGAGATTTGGCAATTTCTTCTTTACTCTAATCAAAACATAATGAATCAATATGTAAGAAGCTTGATTTGGAATGATAAATCAGTGGATAATCAACCTGAATTTTAGTTAATATCATAGGAGTTATGATGAATAAATTATCCCACTTTTAGCCGAAGTGATTCTAGTCTACCCTGTTTGGAGATTTGTTAATTTCTTCTTGATTCTAATAAACCAGAGTGAATAAAGATTTAAGAAGATTTATTTGGACTGATAAATTATGGATAATAACCCTGAAGTTTAATCAATATCATAGGAGTTATGATGAAGAAGCTATCCCACTTTTAACAAAGTGATTCCAATTTACCATGTTTGAAGATTTGGCAATTTCATCTTTATTCTAATGAAACCCGAATGAATAAAGATGTAAGAATATGATTTGGAGTCATAAATAAGTGGATAATCACCCTGAAGTTGAATGAATATCATAGGAGTTATGATGAAGAAGTTACCCCACCTTTAACTGAAGTGATTCAAGTTTACCATGTTTGGAGATTTGGCAATTTCTTCTTGATTCAAATAAAAAAAAAGAATGAATCAAGATGTAAGAAGCTTGATTTGGACTCATAAATCAGTAGAGAATCATCCTAAAGTTGAATCAATATCATAGGAGTTATGATGAAAAAGTTATCTAACTTTTGATTTGGCAATTTTTTGTTGATTCTAATCTAACAAGAATGAATCAATATATAAGAAGCTTGATTTGGAATCATAAATCAGTAGATAATTACCGTGAAGTTGAATCAATATAATTGGAGTTATCATGAAGAAGTTATCCCACTTTTAACCGAAGTGATACCAGTTTACCTTGTTTGGAGGATTAGCAATTTCTTCTTGATTCTAATCAAACCAAAATGAATCAAGATGTAAGAAGCTTGATTTGGACTGATAAATCAGTGGGTAATCACCCTAAAGTTGAATCAATATCATTGCAGTTATGATGAAGAAGTTATCCAACTTTTAACCAAAGTGATTCTAATTTAACTTGTTTGGAGATTTGGCAATTTCTTCGTAATTCTAATGAAACCGGAATGAATCAAGATGTTAGAAGGTTGATTTGGACTTATAAATCCGTGGATAATCAGCCTGAAGTTGAATAAATATCATAGGAGTTATGATGAAGAAGTTATCCCATTTTTAACAAAGTGATTCCAATTTACCATGTTTGGAGATTTGACAATTTCTTCTTTATTCTAATGAAACCAGAATGAATAAAGATGTAATAATATTGATTTGGACTCATAAATAAGTGGATAATCTGGGTGCATTTGAATCAATATCGAAGGACTTATGATGAATAAGTTATCTCACTTTCAACCGAAGTGATTCCAGTTTATATTATTTGGAGATTTGGCAATATCTTCTTGATTCTAATCAAACCAGAATGAATCAAGATACAAGAATCTTGGTTTGTAATCATAAATCAGTGGATAATCACGCTGAAGTTGAATCAATATCATATGAGTTATGATGACGAAGTTATCCTACTTTTAACCGAAGTGATTCAATTTTACCATGTTTGGAGATTTGGCAATTTCTTCTTCATTCTAATCAAACCATAATGAAAGAAGATGTAAGAAACTTGATTATAACTCATAAATCAGTGGATAATCACCCTAAAGTTGAATGAATATCATAGGAGTTATGAAGAAGAAGTTATCCCACTTTTAACCGAAGTGATTCTGGTTTACACTGTTTGGAGATTTGGCAATTTCTTCTTGATTCTAATCAAACCATGATGAATCAAGATGTAAGAAGATTTAGTTGGACTCATAAATCAGTGGAGAATCACCCTGAATTTGAATCAATATCATTGGAATTATGATGAAGAAGTTATCCCACTTTTAACCAAAGTGATTCCAGTTTACCCTATTTTGAGATTTGGCAATTTCTTCTTGATTCTAATCAAACAAGAATGAATCAAAATGTAAGAAGCTTGATTTGGACTAATAAATCAGTGTAGAATCACCCTGAAGTTGAATCAAGATCATAGAAGTTATGATGAAGAAGTTATCCCACTTTTAACCTAACTCATTCTAGTTTACCCTGTTTGGAGATTTTGCAATTTCTTCTTCATTCTAATCAAACCAGAATGAATCAAGATGTAAGAAGCTTTATTTGGACTTATAAATCAGTGGATAATCACCCTGAAGTTAAATCAATATCATTGTAGTTATGTTGAAGAAGTTATCCCACTTTTAATAGAGGTGATTCCATTTTATCATGTTTGGAGATTTGGCAATTTCCTCTTGATTCTAATCAAACCAGAATAAATCACGATATAAGAAGATTGATTTGAACTCATAAATCAGTTGATAATCTAATATGATCCTAGGATGTTGCTCTGGATCAGATGGGATAGATCCTTGTCTAAACGAGTCAGGGACTCAAGTTTATCAAGGGATGTGGATCGATTTGTGACACAAAGAGTTGCGGATGGACTCCTTGATACTCCTAGGAACTAGATCAGATATTACACACCAAACTAGAACCCTTAGACGCCGGATATGACTCACGAGCAAGCTCTTGCACTCGACAAAGAAGAGAGAAAGAGTAGACAAAACTTTTTTTTAGATAAAAGACTGCTTGATTCAGAATGAGAGTTTACAAGCGTTTAAATAGAGAAACCAAGGAATATGCCTTAGGTTTCGAGAATAGCATAACATAGAAATTATAGTCTAAAACATAACATAAGATAAATAGATAGAGTAGTCTCCTTAGGCTTGGACCGATATTAGCACCTAGGTGATGTGTAAGCAGCTTGTGGCCTCGTTAAAAACCTTCCTCCGGAAAACCTCTTTGGGACAAAACCAAGAGCAAGGAAAAGAGCACACACAAGTACTTGCCTAAGTACTAATTCAGCTAGATGAGGAGATAGCTTGAATGGTGATCAAGGTATCTCGGATCATCAAGCTTTGTCCAAGACCTTCTTCTTGTTTCCATACTAGTCTAAGTAATCCTCCAATGGCTCCATTTAGTTTCTTAGTTCTAGAACGAGTCATGGGACCTTCTGGAATGGCTAAGGCATCTTCAATAGCTGGTTGGTCCATGGTTGCATTCCTGGTTACATCCTCTTCCTTGTTGCACTGGTCCATGATCACATCATCCTCTCCCACTTGAAAAGGATTTGTCCTCAAATCTGGTTCATCTGCCACAAAAGGAACCAAATCAGTAACATTGAAGCTATTAGATACATCATACTTACCTTGGAGGTCCAGCTTGTATGCATTGTTGCTGATCTTCTTAATGATCTCGAATGGACCATCTATCCTTGACATCAATTTGGATTTCCTTTCATTTGGAAATCTCTCCTTTCTAAGGTGAACCCACACTTTGTCACCTACTTCAAAGACCATCTCACGCCTTCCTTTGTTTGCTTGTTTGACATACTGCTTGGTCTTTTCCTCAATATTGTGCCTTGCTTGTTCATGGATCTGTTGCACCATCTCTGCTTTCTTCTTGCCATCAATACTAACTCTTCCACACTCAGGTAAAGGCATTAGATCCAAAGGAGAGGTGGGATTGAACCCATAAACAATTTCAAAAGGGGAGAACTTAGAAGCAGAATGCATAGAATGGTTATATGCAAATTCACAATGAGGCAAATAGTCTTCCCATGATTTCAAGTTCTTTTTGATGAATGCACGTAAGAGAGTTCCTAGTGTCCTATTAACTACCTCAGTTTGTCCATCAGTTTGCGGATGACAAGTAGTAGAGAACAACAATTTAGTGCCTAGTTTGGACCAAAGGGTCTTCCAGAAGTAACTTAAGAACTTAGCATCTCTATCTGATACAATAGTTCTAGGCATGCCATGCAAACGTACTATCTCCTTAAAGAACAAGTTAGCAACATGTAATGCATCATCAGTCTTATGACAAGCTATGAAATGTGCCATCTTAGAAAATCTATCTACCACAACAAAGATAGAATCCTTTCCAGTTCTAGTTCTAGGCAGTCCTACAATGAAGTCCATAGAGATATCATTCCACGGATGATAAGGAATGGGTAAGGGAGTGTACAAACCATGGGACTGGACCTTAGATTTAGCTTGCTTGCACGTTGTACACCTTCCACAGACTCTCTCAACATCTCTTTTCATGTGTGGCCAAAAGAAGTGATCCTGCAAGACCTTAAGAGTTTTGGCAATTCCAAAATGTCCCATTAGACTTCCTCCATGGGATTCCCTGACAAATAAGTCTCTCAAAGAACAATTAGGTACACAAAGGCGATTATCATAGAATAAGAATCCATCATGCCTAAAGTAATGACCCGTAGCAAGTTTCTCACAAGATTTATAAGCTTCTTTGAAATCAGGATCATCCTCATACATACCTTTGATTTGTTCAAAACCTAGTAGCTTGGCATCTAGAGTAGTCAAGAGAACATACCTTCGGGATAGTGCATCAGCAACTATGTTTTCTTTACCTTGTTTGTATTTGATGACATAGGGAAATGTCTCAATAAACTCAACCCATCTTGCGTGTCTCTTGCTAAGCTTACTCTGTCCTTTTAGGTACTTGAGGGACTCATGATCAGTGTGTATGACAAACTCCTTAGGCCACAGATAGTGTTGCCATGTTTGTAAGGCTCTCACCAAAGCGTATAGCTCTTTATCATAAGTAGCATAGTTGAGAGTAGCTCCTCCAAGCTTCTCACTGAAGTATGCAATAGGTCTCCTATCCTGCATCAATACAGCACCAATACCAATTCCTGAAGCATCACATTCGATTTCAAATGTTTTAGAGAAGTCAGGAAGTATAAGAAGAGGAGATTGAGTAAGCTTCTCTTTAAGGGTTTGGAAAGCAGTTTCTTGTGCATCTCCCCACTTGAATCCAACATCCTTCTTGATTACTTCAGTTAGAGGGGCTGCAATAGTGCTGAAGTCCTTCACAAAGCGTCTATAGAAACCAGCAAGTCCATGAAAACTCCTTACTTCCCCTACTGTCTTAGGACTTGGCCATTCTTGAATTGCTCTCACCTTCTCCTGATCAACCTTTACACCATCTGCACTCACAACAAAGCCTAAAAAGACCAAGTTATCCGTACAAAAAGTGCATTTCTTCAAGTTTGCATAAAGCTTTTCTCCTCTCAACACATCAAGAACTGATCTAAGATGCTCTATATGATCAGTAATGTTCTTGCTGTAGACTAGAATGTCATCAAAGTATACTACAACAAAGATACCTATGAATGATCTAAGCACATGATTCATCAACCTCATGAATGTACTAGGTGCATTTGTTAATCCGAATGGCATAACTAACCATTCATACAATCCATGCTTAGTTTTGAATGCAGTTTTCCACTCATCACCTTCTTTCATTCTAATTTGGTGATAGCCACTCTTCAAGTCTATTTTAGAAAAGATGCAAGAACCATGCAATTCATCAAGCATATCATCTAGTCTAGGAATAGGATGGCGATACTTCACTGTTATGTTGTTGATTGCTCTACAATCAACACACATGCGCCAGCTACCATCCTTCTTAGGCACAAGAAGAACTGGAACAGCACATGGACTCAAACTCTCTCTGATATGCCCCTTTTCCATCAGCTCCTCAACTTGTCTTTGCAATTCCTTGGTCTCCACAGGATTAGTTCTGTATGCTGGACGGTTTGGAAGTGTTGATCCAGGAACAAAGTCTATTTGGTGTTCAATCCCACGTATAGGTGGTAAACCAGTAGGTTGATCATCTGGAAACACATCTTCATACTCCTGTAATAAAGAAACAAGTTCACTCGGATAATCCGGTGCTAAATCAGTTATGGTTAGAAGAGATTCCTTATAAACAAGCATTATAACCGAATGATGAGAGTAAAGAGTTCTTTTGATGTCTCCCTGTTTGGCATAGAAGTTATGCTGCTTGCTTTGATCAGGTTTAAGGTCGATCTCTTTCTTCTTTTGAAGCTGAAGTTGATCTTGTTGCACATCCTTAGGAGTTAGGGGTACCAACACAGTCTTCTTTCCCTTAAACTCAAACGAGTGCTTGTTGGTATAGCCATCATGTATCACACGTCGATCTGATTGCCAAGGCCTTCCCAGGAGGATGTGACTAGCTTCCATTGGTAACACATCACACAAGATTTCATCCTCATATCGTCCAATAGCAAGAGGTACCACCACTTGACTTGATACCTTCATTTCACCTTCTTCATTAAGCCATTGTAGCCGGTAAGGTTTTGGGTGCTTTTGAACTTTCAATCCCAACTTCTTTACCATTGTCTCACTAGCAACATTGACACAGCTTCCTCCATCTATAATGAGGCTACAAACCTTTCCTTGCACCATACACCTGGTATAAAATAGATTCTCTCGCTGCTCAAGTTCCTCAGTCTTTGTTTGTAGGTTCAAGAGTCTCCTAGCTACCAACAGTCTCCCTCTCACTGGTTCTTCTTCATATTCTTCTTCAGACTGCTCATGATCATAATCTGTTTTATCATCTTCAGACTCATATTCTCCATTCTAAAGCAGAATCATGATCCGTTTGTTGGTACATTCATTGGCATAATGCCCTCTTCCTTGGCATTTGAAACACTTAACGTCTCTAGCTCTTGAACTGGTAGCCACGGCCTTTCCTTTGTCTTTTCCAAGCACAGCAGTTTGCTTTGCTTCCTCTTTAGGATATGGTTTGCTCTACTTAGTGTAGGCCGGCTTTTCTTCCTTAGGGGTATGAAACTTTGAAGTTCCATAACTAGTGCGTGAGTGTCCTTTTCTTTTAAGCTGTTGTTCCACAAGAATAGCTTTATGCAACATCTCTTCTAGCTCCACATAATGTTGCATTTATACATTGTCTTGAATCTCATGGTTGAGTCCTCCTAGAAACCGGGACATGGTGGCTTCTCTATCTTCAGAAACACAAGCTCTCAACATAAGCAGTTCCATCTCTTGAAAGTATTCTTCCACGGACCTAGATCCTTGAGTGAGCTTCCTTAGTTTCTGATGGAGATCACGGTGGTAATGACTTGGCACAAACCTCTTGCGCATAATAGATTTCATCTCATGCCATGATTCAACTGGATACTCTTGGTTGCGTCTCCTAGTAGTCACTAGTTGATCCCACCAACTCAGAGCATAATCATAGAACTCAGTAGCTGCTATTTGAATCTTTTGAGCTTGAGTATACTGCTGACAATCAAAGACAAGCTCTATCTTCTTCTCCCACTCCAAATAGGCATCCGGATCAGCCTTGCCATAAAAGGGAGGTATCTTTAGCTTTAGTCCAGCAAGATCATCACGTTGATGTCTCCTTCCCTCTTGATCACGTCTCTGCCTCCTCCGGCTGTCTCTAGAAGAAGAACTATGGTTGCGTTCATAGTAGTTGTCAGTTTCTTGTGATCCAGCATGCTCACGCTGGTTTCTCCTAGATTCCTCTGGTTCTTGTTGAGTTTGGTTAACCCTTTCTCTTCTAGGTTCATTGCTGTGACCCTGACCAGTAGCCTGCCTCATCTCTTGCCTCAGTTCATCACGGAGCTCCCTTATGCTAGTCTTAATCATATCAGCAACCGTGGAGATCATTGTTTGGTTTAGTTGTTCAGTCATCTGATCCCTCAGTAGCTTGTTCTTCCTTACAAGTTCTGCTTCCTCCTCTGACTCGTTCACCATGGTACCTGAATCAGAAAGTACCTAAACAAGTAAGTTGTCCAAGAGAATTCAAATAGATTGAATAATCGAAACAAAACCAGGTTTTCAAAGGTTGAAAAGTACAAACTTGTAGATAACGGCTCAGAGAATTCAATCTACAAAACTTCAGATCAGATTAATCAATTTAAGTTTTATGAAATCAGAATCGAAGATGAATAAGATCAGATCTAATCACAGAGCCAAAGCAAACAACTTCAATCGCAAGTGATTCAACAGATCTATCGATTCGATTACTTCTTTCACACGGATCAGTTTAGTTTGAATCAAAATATGGTAAGAACGTTTAGATCTATCAGGATTCAACACAGATGGATCAATATCAGACGAAAATATGTTTAGATTATACGAAAAACAACAACAAAACACAGATCGATCAATGGTTATATGAGAAGTCAAAAAGTTCGACTTGAAACCAAAGAGAGATCGAGAACTTCCCTATCCAGAGTTGCTCTGATACCACTTAATATGATCCTAGGATGTTGCTCTGGATCAGATGGGATAGATCCTTGCATAAACGAATCAGAGACTCAAGTTTATCAAGGTATGTGGATCGATTGGTGACACAAAGAGATGCGGATAGACTCCTTGATACTCCTAGGAACTAGATCAGATATGACACACCAAACTAGAACCCTTAGACGCCGGATATGACTCACCAGCAAGCTCTTGCACTCGACAAAGAAGAGAGAAAGAGTAGACAAAAGGTTTTTAGATAAAAGACTGCTTGATTCAGAATGAGAGTTTACAAGCGTTTAAATAGAGAAACCAAGGAATATGCCTTAGGTTTCGAGAATAACATAACATAGAAACTATAGTCTAAAACATAACATAAGATAAATAGATAGAGTAGTCTCCTTAGGCTTGGACCGATATTAGCACCTAGGTGATGTGTAAGTAGCTTGTGGCCTCGTTAAAAACCTTCCTCCGGAAAACCTCTTTGGGACAAAACCAAGAGCAAGGAAAAGAGCACACACAAGTACTTGCCTAAGTACTAATTCAGCTAGATGAGGAGATAGCTTGAATGGTGATCAAGGTATCTCGGATCATCAAGCTTTGTCCAAGACCTTCTTCTTGTTTCCATACTAGTCTAAGTAATCCTCCAATGGCTCCATTTAGTTTCTTAGTTCCAGAACGAGTCATGGGACCTTCTGGAATGGCTAAGGCATCTTCAATAGCTGGTTGGTCCATGGTTGCATTCCTGGTTACATCCTCTTCCTTGTTGCACTGGTCCATGATCACATCATAATCACCCTGAAGTTCAATCAATATCATAGGAGTTATGATGAACAAGTTATCCCACTTTTAACCGAAGTGAATCCAATATACCTTATTTGGAGATTTGCTAATTTCTTCTTAATTCTAATCAAATCATATGAATAAAGATGTAAGAAGCTTGATTTGGACTCATAAATCAATGGTTAAACACCCAGAATTTGAATCAATATCATAGGAGTTATGAAGAAAAAGTTATCCCACTTTTAACCGTAGTGATTCCAGTTTATCTTATTTGCAGATTTGGCAAATTCTTCTTGATTCTAACCAAAACAGAATGAATCAAGATGTAGAATCTTGATTTGGATCATAAATCAGTGTAGAATCACCTGAAGTTGAATCAATATCATTGGAGTTATGATGAAGAAGTTATCCCACTTTTAACCGAAGTGATTCCAGTTTACCTATTTGGAGATTTGGCAATTTCTTCTTGATTCTAATCAAAACCAGATTGAATCAAGATGTAACAAGATTTATTTGGACTCATAAATCAGTGGATAATCACCTGAAGTTGAATCAATATCATAGGAGTTATGATGAAGATGTTATCCACTTTTAACCGAAGTGATTCCAGTTTACCCTGTTTGGAGATTGATAATTTCTTCTTGATTCTAAATCCAAACCAGAATTAATCAAGATGTAAGAATCTTGATTTGGAGTCATAAATAAGTGGATAATCATCCTGAAATTGAATCAATATCATTGGTATTATGATGAAGAAGATATCCCACTTTTAACAGAAGTGATTTCAGTTTACCCTGTTTGGAGATTTGGCAACTTCTTCTTGATTCTAATTAAAAAAGTATGACTAAAGATGTAAGAAGATTGATTTAGACTCATAAATCCATGGAAAATCACCCCGAAGTTGAATCAATATCATTGGAGTTATGATGAAGAAGTTATCCCACTTTCAACCGAAGTGATTCCAGTTTACCCTGTTTGGAGATTTGACAATTTCTTCTTATTAATAATCAAACCAGAATGAATCAAGATGTAAGAAACTTGATTTGGAATCATAAATCAGTGGAGAATCACCCTGAAGTTGAATCCCTATTATTGGAGTTATGATGAAGAATTTTTTCTACTTTTAACCGAAGTGATTCCAGTTTACCCTGTTTGGAGATTTGGCAATTTCTTCTTGACACTAATAAAAAAAGAATGTATCAAGATGTAAGAAGAATTATTTGGACTCATAAATCTGTGTAGAATCACCCTGAAGTTAACTCAAGATCATAGGAGTTATGATGAAGAAGTTATCCCAATTTTAACCGAAGTGATTCCAGTTTACCTTGTTTGAAGATTTGGCAATTTTTTCTTGGTACTAATCTAACCATAATGAATCGAGATGCAAGAAGTTTTATTTGGACTCATAAATCAGGGGATAACCACCCTGAAGTTGAATCAATATCATTGGAGTTATGGTGAAGAAGTTATCCCACTTTTAACTGAAGTGAGTCCATTTTACGTTGTTTGAAGATTTGGCGATTTATTCTTGATTCTAATAAAACGAGAATTAATAAAAATGTAAGAATATTTATTTGGAGTCATAAATAAGTGGATAATCACCCTGATGTTGAATAACTATCATTGGAATTATGATGAAGAAGATATCCCACTTTTAGCCGAAGTGATTGCAGTTTACCCTGTTTGGAGATTTCGCAATTTCTTCTTGATTCTAATTAAATAAGTATGAATATAGATGTAAGATTCTTGATTTAGAATCATAAATCAGTGGAGAAACACCCTGAAGTTGAATCAATATCATTGGAGTTATGATGAAGAAGTTATCCCACTTTAACCGAAGTGATTCCATTTTACCATGTTTCGAGATTTGGCAATTTATTCTTGATACAAATAAAACCAAAATGAATCACGATATAAGAAGCTTCATTTGAACTCATAAATCAGTGGATAATAATCCTGAAGTTCAATCAATATCATAGGAGTTATGATGAAGAAGTCTTCTCACTTTTAACCAAAGTGATTCCAGTTTACCATGTTTTGAGATTTGACAATTTCTTCTTAATTCTAATAAAATCAGAATGAATAAAGATGTAATAAGCTTGATTCGGACTTAAAAATCAGTGGTTAACCACCCTGTACTGGAATCAATATCATAGGAATTATGATGAAAAAGATATCTCACTTTTAACCGAAGTGATTCCAATTTACCCTTTTTGGAGATTTAGTAATTTCATCTTGATTCTAATCAACCAGAATGAATCATGATGTTATAATATTGAATATGAATCATAAATCTTTTTAGAATCACCCTGAAGTTGAATCAAGAACATAAGAGTTATGATGAAGAAGTTATCCAACTTTAACCGAAGTGATTCCAGTTTACCCTGTTTGGAGATTTGACAATTTCTTCTTGATATAAATAAAACCAGAATGAATCACGATGTAAGAAGCTTGATTTTGACCCATAAATCAGTGTAGAATCACCCTGAAGTTGAATCAAGATCATAGATATTATGATGAAGAAGTTATCGCACTTTTAACCGAAGTGACTCCAGTTTACCCTGTTTAGAGATTTGGCAATTTCTTCTTGATACAAATAAAAACACAATGAATCACGATGTAAGAAGCTTGATTTGGACTCATAAAGCAGTGTAGAATCACCCTGAAGTTGAATCAAGATCATAGGAGTTATGCTGAAGAAGTTACCCCACTTTTAACCGAAGTAACTCTAGTTTACCCTGTTTGGAGATTTGGCTATTTCTTATGGATTCTAATCAAACCAGAATGAATCAAGATGTAAGAAGCTTTATTTTGACTAATAAATCAGTGGAGAATCACCCTGAAGTTGAATCAATATCATAGGAGTTATGATGAAGAAGTTTTCGCACTTTTAATCAAAGTGATTCCAAATTACCCTGTTTGGAGATTTGGCAATTTCTTCTTGATATAAATAAAACCAGAATGAATCACGATGTAAGAAGCTTGATTTTGACCCATAAATCAGTGTAGAATCACCCTGAAGTTGAATCAAGATCATAGATATTATGATGAAGAAGTTATCGCACTTTTAACCGAAGTGACTCCAGTTTACCCTGTTTGGAGATTTGGAAATTTCTTCTTTATACAAATGAAAACAGAATGAATCACGATGTAAGAAGCTTGATTTGGACTCATAAATTAGTGTAGAATCACCCTGAAGTTTAATCAAGATCATAGAAGTTATGATGAAGAAGTTATCCCACTTTTAACCGAAGTGATTCCAGTTTACCATGTTTAGAGATTTAAGAATTTCTTCTTGATTCTAATAAAACCAGAATGAATTAAGTTGTAAGAATCTTGATTTGGACTCAAAAATCAGTGGAGAATCACCCTGAATGTTGAATAAATATCATTGGAATTATGATGAAGAAGTTATCCAACTTTTAACCGAAGTGATTCCAGTTTACCCTATTTGGAGATTTGACAATTTCTTCTTGATTCTAATAAAACTAGAATGAATCAAGATGTAAGAATCTTAATTTTTACTCATAAATCAGTGGAGAATCACCCTGCAGTTGAATCAATATCGTAGGAGTTAGATGAAGAAGTTATCCCATTTTTAATCGAAGTGATTCCAGTTTACCCTGTTTGGAGATTTGGCAATTTCTTGTTGATATAAATAAAACCAGAATGAATCACGATGTAAGAAGCTTGATTATGACTCATAAATCAGTGTGCAATAACCCTGAAGTTGAATCAAGATCATAGATATTATGATGAAGAAGTTATCCCACTTTTAATCGAAGTGATTCCAGTTTACCATGTTTGGAGATTTGACATTTTCTTCTTGATATAAATAAAACCAGAACGAACCACGATGTAAGAAGCTTGATTTTTACTCATAAATCAGTGTACAATAACCCGGGAAATCGGCCAATTCCTACGTCAACAGAGGCCAACGGTCCCGATCAGTACATAAACACATCACCTGTGCGAAAACATACATCAACTAGTACAAAATTCAATTTTCATACATGAATTTTCAAAATTTGGTTTTAACATACATTGACTTAATTTCCGTTAGTCAAACATTACAAAATATGAGTTGTCTTTAACCCGATAATAAAAAATCGGTCATTTCCTACATCAACAGAGGCCATGTTCGTGTATGGGTGAGGTTCGAGTATTTAAGATACAAAAAAGACAAGAAATACCCAACTCGCATCAAATTTAGCCAAACTCCATCATATTTATCTAAATATTTGAAAAATAATTAAAATAAAACTATTAATAATTAAAATAAAATAATTTTGAACTCTAAATTTTATATGTAAAGCTTCATATTACTTGGAAATGTTATCGGGTTAAAGACAAGTCATATTTTGTAATGTTTGACTAACGAAAATTAAGTAAATGTATGTTAAAACCAAATTTTGAAAGTTCATGTCTGAAAATTGAATTTTGTACTAGTTGATGTATGTTTTTGCACAAGTGATGTGTTTATGTACTGATCGGGACCGTTGGCCTCTGTTGATGTAGGAATTGGCCGATTTCCCTACAATAATCCTGAAGTTGAATCAAGATCATTGATATTATGATGAAGAAGTTATCCCACTTTTAATCGAAGTGATTCCAGTTTACCATGTTTGGAGATTTGACAATTTCATCTTGATATAAATAAAACCAGAACGAACCACGATGTAAGAAGCTTGATTTTGACACATAAATCAGTTTAGAATCCACCTGAAGTTGAATCAAGATCATTGATATTATGATGAAGAAGTTATCGCACTTTTAACCGAAGTGACTCCAGTTCACCCTTTTTGGAGATTTGACAATTTCTTCTTGATTCTAATAAAAACATAATGAATCACGATGTAAGAAGCTTGATTTGAACTCCTAAATCACTGGATAATCACCCTGAAGTTGAATCAATATCAATGGAGTTATGATGAAGAAGTTATCCCACTTTTAATCGAAGTGATTCCATTTTACCCTGTTTGGAGATTTTGAAATTTCTTCTTGATAAGAAAAAACCAGAATGAATCACGATGTAAAAATCTTGATTTTGACTCATAAATCAGTTTAGAATCACCGTGAAGTTGAATCAAGATCATAGGAGTTACGATGAAAAAGTTATCCCACTTTTAATCAAAGTGATTCCAGTTTACCCAGTTTGGAGATTTGACAATTTCTTCTTGATATAAATAAAACCAGAATGAATCACGATGTAAGAAGCTTGATTTTGACTCATAAATCAGTGTAGAATCACCCTGAAGTTGAATCAAGCTCATAGATATTATGATGAAGAAGTTATCGCTCTTTTAACCGAAGTGACTTCAATTTACCCTGTTTGGAGATTTGATAATTTCTTCTTGATACAAATAAAAACAGAATGAATCAAGATGTAAGAAGCTTGATTTGAACTCATAATTCAGTGTAGAATCACCCTGAAGTTGAATCAAGATCATAAGAGTCATGATGTCGAAGTTATCCCACTTTTAACCGAAGTGATTCATGTTTACCCTGTTAAGAGATTTGACAAATTCTTCTTGATTCCAATCAAACAAGAATGAATCAAAATGTAAGAAGTTTGATTTTGACTCATAAATCAGTGGAGAATCACTCTGAAGTTGAATTAATATCATAGGAGTTAGATGAAGAAGTTATCCAACTTTTGATCGAAGTGATTCGAGTTTACCCTGTTTGGAGATTTGACAATTTTTTCTTGATAATAAAAAACCAAAATGAATCATGATGTAAAAAGCTTGATTTGGACTCATAAATCAGTTTAGAATCACCCTGAAATTGAATCAAGATCATAGGAGTTATGATGAAGAGGTTATCCCACTTTTAATCAAAGTGATTCCAGTTTACCCTGTTTGGAGATTTGACAATTTCTTCTTGATATAAATAAAACCAGAATGAATCACGATGTAAAAAGCTTGATTTTGACTCATAAATCAGTGTATAATCACCCTGAAGTTAAATCAAGATCATAGATATTATGATGAAGAAGTTATCGCACTTTTAACCGAAGTGACTCCAATTTACCCTCTTTGGAGGTTTGGCATTTTCTTCTTGATACAAATAAAAACAGAATGAATCACGATGTAAGAAGCTTGATTTGAACTCATAATTCAATGTAGAATCACCCTGAAGTTGAATCAAGATCATAAGAGTCATGATGTAGAAGTTATCCCACTTTTAACCGAAGTGATTCATGTTTACCCTGTTAAGAGATTTGGCAATTTCTTGTTGATTCTAATCAAACAAGAATGAACCAAGATGTAATAATATTGATTTAGACTCAATAGTCAGTAGAGAATCACCCTGAAGTTGAATCAATATCATAGGAATTATGATGAAGAAGTTATCCCACTTTTAACCGAAGTGATTCCAGTTTATCATTTTTAGAGATTTGGCAATTTCTTCTTGATTCTAATCAAACAGAATGAATCAAGATGTAAGAAGCTTTATTTAGACTCATAAATCAGTGTAGAATCACCTGAAGTTCAATCAATATCATAGGAGTTATGATGAATAAGTTATCCCACTTTTAATAGAAGTGATTCCAGTTTACCATGTTTGGAGATTTGGAAATTTCCTCTTGATTCTAATCAAACTATAATGAATCACGATCTAAGAAGCTTGATTCGGACTCACAAATAAGTGGCTAATCACCCTAAAGTTGAATCAATATCATAGCAGTTATGATGAAAAAGTTATCTTACTTTTACTTGAAGTGATTGAAATTTACCATGTTTGGAGATTTGACAATTTCTTCTTGATTGAATTCAAAATAGAATGAATCAAGATGTAAGAACCTTTATTTTGACTCGTAAATCAGTGGAGAATCACCCTGAAGTTGAATCAATATCATTGGAGTTATGATGAACATGTTATCCCAGTTTTAACCGAAGTGATTCTAGTTTACCCTGTTTGGAGATTTGGCAATTTCTTCTTGATTCTAATCAAACCAGAATGAATCAAGATGTAATAACCTTGATTTGGACTCATAAATCAGTGGCTATTCACCCTGAAGTTGAATGAATATCATAGGAGTTAGGATGAAGAAGTTTTCCCACTTGATTCCAATTTACCATGTTAGGAGATTTGGCAATTTCTTCTTCATTATAACCAAAAAAAGAATTAATCAGTATGTAAGAAGCTTGATTTGGACTCATAAATCAGTGGAGAATCACCCTGAAATTGAATCAATATCATTGGAGTTATGATGAAGAAGTTATCCCACTTTTAACCGAAGTGATTCCAGTTTACCCTGTTAGGAGATTTGACAATTTCTTCTTGATATAAATAAAACCAGAATGAATCACGATGTAAGAAGCTTGATTTTGACTCATAAATCAGTGTAGAATCACCCTGAAGTTGGATCAAGACCATAGATATTATGATGAAGAAGTTATCGCACTTTTAACCGAAGTGACTCCAATTTACCCTGTTTGGAGATTTGGCAATTTCTTCTTGATACAAATAAAAACAGAATGAATCACGATGTAAGAAGCTTGATTTGAAATCATAATTCAGTGTAGAATCCCCCTGAAGTTGAATCAAGATCATAAGAGTCATGATGTAGAAGTTATCCCACTTTTAACGAAAGTGATTCATGTTTACCCTGTTAAGAGATTTGGCACTTTTTTCTTCATTCTAATCAAACCAGAATGAATCAAAATGTAAGAAGTTTGATTTTGACTCATAAATCAGTGGAGAATCACTCTGAAGTTGAATCAATATCATAGGAGTTAAATGAAGAAGTTATCCCACTTATAATCGAAGTGATTCCAGTTTACCCTGTTTGAGATTTGGCAATTTCTTCTTGATAATAAAAAACCAGAATGAATCACGATATAAAAAGCTTGATTTGAACTCATAAATCCGTTTAGAATCACCCTGAAGTTGAATCAAGATCATATGAGTTATGATGAGGAAGTTATCCTACTTTTGATCAAAGTGATTCCAGTTTACCCTGTTTGGAGATTTGGCAATTTCTTCTTGATATAAATAAAACCAGAATGAATCACGATGTAAAAAGCTTGATTTTGACTCATAAATCAGTGTATAATCACCCTGAAGTTAAATCAAGATCATAGATATTATGATGAAGAAGTTATCGCACTTTTAACCGAAGTGACTCCAATTTACCCTCTTTGGAGGTTTGGCATTTTCTTCTTGATACAAATAAAACAGAATGAATCACGATGTAAGAAGCTTTATTTGAACTCATAATTCAGTGTAGAATCACCTTGAAGTTGAATCAAGATCATAAGAGTCATAATGTAGAAGTTATCCCACTTTTAACCAAAGTGATTCATGTTTACCCTGTTAAGAGATTTGGCAATTTCTTCTTGATTCTAATCAAACCAGAATGAACCAAGATGTAAGAATATTGATTTAGACTCAAAAATCAGTAGAGAATCACCCTGAAATTGAATAAATATCATAGGAGTTATTATGAAGAAGTTATCCCACTTTTAACCGAAGTGATTCCAGTTTATCCTTTTTAGAGATTTGACAATTTCTTCTTGATTCTAATCAAACAGAATGAATCAAGATGTAAGAAGCTTTATTTAGACTCATAAATCAGTCTAGAATCACCTGAAGTTCAATCAATATCATAGGAGTTATGATGAATAAGTTATCCCACTTTTAATAGAAGTGATTCCAGTTTACACTGTTTGGAGATTTGGCAATTTCCTCTTGATTCTAATCAAACTATAATGAATCACGATCTAAGAAGCTTGATTTGGACTCACAAATAAGTGGATAATCACCCTGAAGTTCAATCAATATCATAGGTGTTATGATAAAAAGTTATCTCACTTTTAACAGAAGTGATTCCAGTCTAGCCTGTTTAGAGATTTGGCAGTTTCCTCTTGATTCTAATCAAACCAGAATGAATCACGATCTAAGAAGCCTGATTTGGACTCACAAATAAGTGGATAATCAGCCTGAATTTCAATTGATATCATAGGTGTTATGATGAATAAGTTATCCCATTTTTAACCGAAGTGATTCCAGTTTCCCCTATTTGGAGATTTGGCAATTTCTTCTTGATTCTAATCAAATAAGAATGAATCAAGATGTAAGAAGCTTGATTTGAACTCATAAATCAGTGGTTAATCACCCTGAAGTTAAATTAATATGATAGGAGTTATGATGAAGAAGTTATCCCACTTTTAACCGTAGTGATTCAATTTTGCCCTGTTTGGAGATTGGACAATTTCTTCTTGATTCTAATCAAACCAGAATGAATCAAGATTAAAGAAGATTTATTTGGACTCATAAATAAGTGGAGAATCACCCTAAATTTGAATCAATATCGTTGGAATTATGTCCCACTTTTAACCGAAGTGATTCCAGTTTACCCTGTTTGTAGATTTGACAATTTCTTCTTGATTCTAATCAAAACAGAATGAATAAAGATGAAAGAAGATTTATTTGGACTCATAAATCAGTGGAGAATCACCCAGAAGTTTAATAAATATAATTGAAGTTATGATGAAGAAGTTATCACACTTTTAACCGAAGTGATTCGAGTTTACCCTGTTTAGAGATTTGACAATTTCTTCTTTATACTAATAAAACCAGAATAAATCACAATTTTGGCAATTTCTTCTTGTTTGGAGATTTGGCAATTTCTTTTTGATTCTAATCAAACCATAATGAATCAAGATGTAAGAAGCGTGATTTTAACTCATAGATCAGTGGCTAATCACCCTGAAGTTGAATCAATATCATAGGAGTTATGATGAAGAAGTTATCCTACTTTTAACCGAAGTGATTCCAGTTTAACCTGTTTGGAGATTTGGTGATTTCTTCTTGATTCTATTCAAAATAGAATGAATCAATATTTAAAAAGCTTGATTTTGACTCATAAATCAGTGGATAATAACCCTAAAGTTGAATCAATATCATTGGAGTTATGATGAAGAAGGTATCCCAATTTTAACCGAAGTGATTACAGTTTACCCTGTTTGGAGATTTGGCAATTTCTTCTTGTTTCTAATCAAACCAGAATGAATAAAAATCTAAGAATCTTGATTTGGACTCATAAATTAGTGGCTTATCACTCTGAAGTTGAATAAATTTCATAGGAGTTATGATGAAGAAGTTATCCCACTTTTAACCGAAGTGATTCTAGTTTACCCTGTTTGGAGATTTTGCAATTTCTTCTTGAATCTAATAAAAAAAGAATGAATAAAGATGTAACAAGCTTGATTTTGACTCATAAATAAGTGGAGAATCACCCTGAATTTGAATCAATATCTTTGGAATTACGATGAAGAAGTATCTCACTTTTAACCGAAGTGATTCCAGTTTACCCTATTAGGAGATTTGGCAACTTTTTTTTGATTCTAATAAAAAAAGAATGAATAAATATTTAAGAAGCTTTATTTGGACTCATTAATCAGTGCAGAATCACCCTGAAGTTGAATCAATATTATTGGAGTTATGATGAATAAGTTATCCCACTTTTAACCAAAATGATTTCAGTTTACCCTATTTAGAGATTTGACAATTTTTTCTTGATTCTACCCAAACCAGAATGAATCAAGATATAAGAAGCTTGATTTGGACTCATAAATTGGTGGATAATCACCCTGAAGTTGAATCAATCTAATAGGAGTTATGATGAAGAAGTTATCCCACTTTTACATAAAGTGATTCCAGTTTAACCTGTTAGGAGATTTGACAATTTCTTCTTGATTCTAATCAAACAAGAAGGAATAAATACGTAAGAAGCTTGATTTGGACTCATAAATCAGTTGAGAATCACCCTGAAGTTGAATCAATATCATTGGAGTTATGAGGAAAAAGTTATGATGAAAAAGTTATTCGACTTTTAACCGAAATGATTCTAGTTTACCCTATTTGGAGATTTGACATTTTCCTTTTGATTCTAAGCAAACTAGAATGAATCAAGATGTAAGAAGCTTGATTTGGACTCATAAATCAATAGAGAATAACCCTGAAGCTGAATCAATATCATAAGAATTATGATGAAGAATTTATCCCACTTTTAACCGAAGTGATTCCAGTTTACCCTGTTTGGAGATTTGGCTCATAAATCAGTGCAGAATCACCCTGTAGTTGAATCAATATCGTTGGAGTTATGATGAAGAAGTTATCTCACTTTTAACCGAAGTGATTCCAATTTACCATATTTGGAGATTTGGCAATTTCTTCTTGATTCTAACCAAACCAGAATAAATCAAGATGTAAGAAGCTTGATTTTGACTCATAAATCAGTGTTGAATCACCCTGAAGTTGAATCAATATCATAGGAGTTATGATGAAGAAGTTATCCCACTTTTAACCGAAGTGATTCGAGTTTATCATGTTTAGAGATTTTGAAATTTCTTCTTGATTCTAATCACACAAGAATCAATCAAGATGTAAGAATCTTGATTTGGACTCATAAATCAGTGGCTAATCACCCTGAAGTAATCAATATCATAGGAGTTATGATGAAGAAGTTTTCCCACTTTTAACTGAAGTGATTACAGATTACCCTATTTGGAGATTTGACAATTTCTTCTTGATTCTACCCAAACCAGAATGTATCAAGATATAAGAAGCTTGATTGGTACTCATAAATCAGTGGAGAATCACCCTGAAGTTGAATCAATATCATAGGAGTTATGATGAAGAAGTTATCCCACTTTTAACTGAAGTGATTCCAATCTACCATGTTTGGAGATTTGGCAATTTCTTCTAGATACAAATAAAACCAGAATGAATCAAGATGTAAGAACCTTGATTTTAATCATATATAAGTGTAGAACCACCCTGATGTTGATTCAAGATCATAGGAGTCATGATGTAGAAGTTATCCCACTTTTAACCGAAGTGATTTCAGTTTACCTTGTTAAGAGATTTGGTAATTTATTTTTGATTCTAATCAAACCAGAATGAATCAAGATGAAATAATATTGATTTGGAATAAAAAAATCTGTGGAAAATAACTCTGAAGTTGAATCAATATCATTGGAGTTATGATGAAGAAGTTATCCCACTTTTAACCGAAGTGATTCCAGTTTATCCTGTTTGGAGATTTGGCAATTTCTTCTTTATATTAATAAAAATATAATGAATCAAGATGTAAGAAGCTTGATTCTGACTCATAATTTAGTGTAGAATCACCCTGAAGTTGAATCAATATCACATATATTATGATGAAGATGTTATCACATATCTTGTTTGGAGATTTGTCAATTTCTTTATTATTCTGATCAAACCAGAATGAATCAAGATTTAAAAAGCTTGATTTGGACTCATAAATCAGTGGCTAATCACCCTGAATTTGAAACAATATCATAAGAGTTATGATGAAGAAGTTTTCCCACTTTTAACCGAAGTGATTCTAGTTTACCCTGTTTGGAGATTTTGCATTCTAATCAAAAAATACTGAACAAAGATGTAACAAGCTTTATTCTGACTCATAAATAAGTGGAGAATCACTCTGAAGTTGAATCAATAACATTGGACTTATGATGAAGAAGTTATACCACTTTTAACCGAAGTGATTCCACTTTACCCTCTTAGGAGATTTCGCAATTTCTTCCTGATAAAAATAAAACCAGAATGAATCACGATGTAAGAACCTTGATTTAATTCATAAATAAGTTTAGAATCACCCTGATGTTGATTCAAGATCATAGGAGTCATGATGTAGAAGTTATCCCACTTTTAACCTTAGTGATTCCAGTTGACCCTGTTTGAAAATTTGATAATTTCTTCTTGATTCTAATCAAACCAGAATGAATAAAGATGAAAGAATATTTATTTTGACTCATAAATAAGTGGAGAATCACCCTGAAGTTGAATCAATATCATTGAAGTTATGATGAAGAAGTTATCCCACTTTTAAACGAAGTGATTCCAGTTTACCCTGTTTGGAGATTTGGCAATTTCTTCTTAATACTAATAAAACCAGAATAAATCACAATGTGATAAGCTTGATTTTGACTCGTAAATCGATGTATAATCACCCTGAAGTTGAATCAAGATCATAGGAGTTATGATGAAGAAGTTATCGCACTTTTAACAGAAGTGATTCCATTTTAACTTGTTCGGAGATTTGGCAATTTCTTACTGATTCTAATCAAACCAGAATGAATCAAGATGTAAGAAGCGTGATTTGGACTCATAGATCAGTAGATAATCACCCTGAAGTTGAATCAATATCATAGGAGTTATGGTGAAGAAGTTATCCTACTTTTAACCGAAGTGATTCCAGTTTAACCTGTTTGGAGATTTGGTAATTTCTTCTTGATTCTATTCAAAATAGAATGAAACAATATGTAAATAGCTTTATTTTGACTCATAAATCAGTGGAGAATAACCTTGAAGTTGAATCAATATCATTGGAGTTATGATGAAGAAGGTATCCCAATTTTAACCGAAGTGATTCCGGTTTACCCTGTTTGGAGATTTGGCAATTTTTTCTTGTTTCTAATCAAACCATAATGAATAAAGATCTAAGAATATTGATTTGGACTCATAAATTAGTGGCTTATCACCCTGAAGTTGAATAAATTTCATAGGAGTTATGATGAAGAAGTTATCCCACTTTTAACCGATGTGATTCTAGTTTACCCTCTTTGGAGATTTTGCAATTTCTTCTTGATTCTAATCAAAAAAGAATGAATAAAGATGTAAAAAGCTTGACTTTGACTCATAAATAAGTGGACAATCACCCTGAATTTGAATCAATATCATTGGAGTTATGATGAAGAAGTTATCCCACTTTTAACCGAAGTGATTCCAGTTTACCATGTTAGGAGATTTGGCAACTTCTTTTTGATTCTAATAAAAAAAGAATGAATAAATATGTAAGAAGCTTGATTTGGACTCATAAATCAGTGGAAAATCACCCTGAAGTTGAATCAATATCATCGGAGTTATGATGAAGAAGTTATCTCACTTTTAACCGAAGTGATTTCAGTTTACCCTATTTAAAGATTTGGCAATTTATTCTTGATTCTACCCAAACCAGAATGAATCAAGATATAAGAAGGTTGATTAGGACTCATAAATAAGTGGAGAATCACCCTGAAGTTGAATCAATATAATAGGAGTTATGATGAAGAAGTTATCCCACTTTTAACCGAAGTGATTCCAGTTTACCCTGTTAGCAGATTTGACAATTTCTTCTTGATTCTAATCAAAAAAGAATGAATAAATATGTAAGAAGCTCGATTTGGACTCATAAATCAGTGGAGAATCACCCTGAAGTTGAATCAATATCATTGGAGTTATGAGGAAAAAGTTATGATGAAAAAGTTATCCAACTTTTAACCGAAATGATTCTAGTTTACCCTATTTGGAGATTTGACAATTTCATCTTGATTCTAACCAAACCAGAATGAATCAAGACGTAAGAAGCTTGATTTGGATTCATAAATTAGTGGAGAATCACCCAGAAGATGAATCAATATCATAGGAGTTATGATGAAGAAGTGATTCGTGTTTACCCTCTTAGGAGATTTGGTAATTTCTTCTTGATTCTAATCAAACAAGAATGAATCAATATGTAAGAAGCTTGAGTTTGACTCATAAATAATTGCAGAATCACCTTGTAGTTGAATCAATATCGTTGGAGTTATGATGAAGAAGTTATCCCACTTTTAACCGAAGTGATTCCAATTTACCCTATTTGGAGATTTGAGAATTTCTTCTTGATTCTAACCAAACCAGAATGAATCAAGATGTAAGAAGCTTGATTTGGACTCATAAATCAGTGGAGAATCACCCTGATATTGATTCAAGATCATAGGAGTGATGATGTAGAAGTTATCCCACTTTAAACCGAAGTGATTCCAGTTTACCCTGTTAAGAGATTTGGCAATTTATTCTTGGTTCTAATCAAACCAAGATGAATCAAGATGTAAGAAACTTGATTTGGACGCATAAATCAGTGGAGAATCACCCTGAAGTTGAATCAATATCATTGAAGTTATGATGAAGAAGTTATCCCAATTTTAACCGAAGTGGTTCCAGTTTACCATGTTTGGAGATTTGGCAATTTCTTCTTGATATTAATAAAACCATAATGGATCACGATGTAATAAGGTTGATTTTAAATCATTAATTAGTGTAGAATCACCCTCAATTTGAATCAATATCATAGATATTATGTTGAAGATGTTGTTGCACTTTTAACCGAAGTGACTCATGTTTACCCTGTTTGGAGATTTTGCAATTTTTTCCTTATTCTAATCAAACCAGAATCTATCAAGATGTAAGAAGCTTGATTTGGACTCATAAAACAGTGGCTAATCACCCTCAAGTTGAATTAATATCATAAGAGTTATGATAAAGAAATTATCCGACTTTTAACCGAAGTGATTCTAGTTTACCCTGTTTGGATATTTTGCAATTTCTTCTTGATACTAATCAAAACAGAATGAATAAAAATGTAACAAGATAGATTTTGACAAATAAATAATTGGAAAATCATCCCGAAGTTGAATCACTATCATTGGAGTTATGATGAAGAAGTTATCCCTCTTTTAACCGAAGTGATTCCAGTTTACCCTATTTGGAGATTTGTCAATTTCTTCATGAGACTAATAAAACCAGAATGAATCACGATGTAATCAGCTTGATTTGGAATCATAAATCGATTTATAATCACCCTGAAGTTGAATAATGATCCCAGGAGTTATTATGAAGAAGTTATCCCACTTTTAATAAAAGTTATTCCAGTTTATCCTTTTTGGAGATTTGGCAATTCGTTCTTGATTCTAGTCAAACCAGAATGAATCAAGATATAAGAAGTGTGAATTGGACTCATAAATCAGTGGTTAATCACCCTAAAGTTGAATCAATATCATAGGAATTATGATGAAGAAGTGATCCCATTTTTAACCGAAGTGATTCCAGTTTACCCTGTTAGGAGATTTGGTAATTTCTTCTTGATTCTAATCAAACAAGAATGAAACAATATGTAATAAACTTGATTTTGACTCATAAATAAGTGCAGAATCACCCTGTAGTTGAATCAATATCGTTGGAGTTATGATGAAGAAGTTATCCCACTTTTAACCGAAGTGATTCCAATTTACCCTATTTGGAGATTTGACAATTTCTTCTTGATTCTAACCAAACCAGAATGAATCAAGATGTAAGAAGCTTGATTTGGACTCATAAATCAATGGAGAATCACCCAGAAGATGAATCAATATCATAGGAGTTATGATGAAGAAGTTATCCCACTTTTAACCGAAGTGATTCCAGTTTATCCTGTTTAGAGATTTTGCAATTTCTTCTTGATTATAATCACACCAGAATCAATCAAGATGTAAGAATATTGATTTGGACTCATAAATCAGTGGCTAATCACCCTGAATTAATCACTATCATAGGAGTTATGATGAAGAAATTTTCCCACTTTTAACCGAAGCGATTTCAGTTTACCCTATTTAGAGATTTGGCAATTTCTTCTTGATTCTACCCAAACCAGAATGTATCAAGATATAACAAGCTTGATTGTTACTCATAAATCAGTGTAGAATCACCCTGAAGTTGAAACAATATCATAGGGGTTATGATGAAGAAGTTATCCCACTTTTAACCGAAGTGATTCTAGTATACCCTGTTTGGAGATTTGGCAATTTCTTCTAGATAAAAATAAAACAAGAATGAATCACGATGTAAGAACCTTGATTTTACTCATATATAAGTGTAGAATCACCCTGACGTGGATTCAAGATCATAGGAGTCATGATGTAGAAGTTATCCCACTTTTAACCGAAGTGATTCCAGTTTACCCTGTTAAGAGATTTGACAATTTCTTTTTGATTCTAATCAAACCAGAATGAATCAAGATGTAAGAATCTTGATTTGGACTCAAAAATCAGTGGAAAATAACCCTGAAGTTGAATCAATATCATTGGAGTTATGATGAAGAAGTTATCACACTTTTAACCGAAGTGATTCCAGTTTACCCTGTTTGGAGATTTGGCAATTTCTTCTTGATATTTATAAAAATATAATGAATCAAGATGTAAGAATCTTTATTCTGACTCATAGTTTAGTGTAGAATCACCCTGAAGTTGAATCAATATCACAGATATTATGATGAAGATGTTATTGCAGTTTTAACCGAAGTGACTCCAGTTTATCCTGTTTGGAGATTTGTCAATTTATTTATTATTCTAATCAAACCAGAACGAATCAAGATGTAAAAAGCTTGATTTGGACTCATAAATCAGTGGCTAATCACCCTGAATTTGAATCAATATCATAAGAGTTATGATGAAGAAGTTTTCCCACTTTTAACCGAAGTGATTCTAGTTTCCATGTTTGGAGATTTTGCAATTTCTTCTTGATTCTAATCAAAACAGAATGAACAAATATGTAACAAGCTTTTTTTTGACTCATAAATAAGTGGAGAATCACCCTGAAGTTGAATCAATAACATTGGAGTTATGATGAAGAAGTTATCCCACTTTTAAAATGAACTAATTCCAAATCACCATGTTTGGAGATTTGGTAATTTCTTCCTGATACAAATAAAACCAGAATGAATCACGATGTAAGAACCTTGATTTGACTCATAAATAAGTTTAGAATCACCCTGATGTTGATTCAATATCATAGGAGTCATGATGTAGAAGTTATCCCACTTTTAACCGAAGTGATTCCAGTTTACTCTTTTAAGAGATTTGGCAATTTCTTCTTGATTCTAATCAAATAAGAATGAATCAATATGTAAGAAGCTTGATTTGGACTCATAAATCAGTGGAGAATCACCCTGAAGTTGAATCAATATCATTGGAGTTATATGAAGAAGTTATCCCACTTTTAATTGAAGTGATTCCAATTTACCTTGTTTGGAGATTTGGTAATTTATTCTTGATTATAACCAAAAAAAAAAGAATTAATCAGTATGTAAGAAGCTTGATTTGGTCTCATAAATCAGTGGAGAATCACCCTGTAGTTGAATCAATATCAATGAAGTTATGATGAAGAAATTATCCCACTTTTAACCGAAGTTATTCCAATTTACCGTATTTGGAGATTTGGAAATTTCTTCTTGATTCTAACCAAACCAGAATGAATCAAGATGTAAGAAGATTTATTTGGACTCATAAATCATTGGAGAATCACCCTGAAGTTGAATCAATATCATAGGAGTTATGATGAAGAAGTTATCCCACTTTTAACCGAAGTGAACTCAGTTTACCCTGCTAGGAGATTTGGCAATTTCTGCTTGATACAAATAATACCAGAATGAATCACGATGTAATAACCATTATTTGACTCATAAATAAGTTTAGAATCACCCTGATATTGATTCAAGATCATAGGAGTCATCATGTAGAAGTTATCTCTCATTTAACCGAAGTGGTTTCAGTTTACTTTGTTAAGAGATTTGGCGATTTCTTCCTTATTCTAATCAAAACAGAATTTATAAAGATGTAAGAAGATTGATTTGGACTAATAAATCAGTCGCTAATCACCCTGAAGTTGAATCAATATCATAAGAGTTATGATGAAGAAGTTATCCCACTTTTAACCGAAGTGATTCCAGTTTACCCTGTTAGGAGATTTGGCAATTTCTTCTTGATACAAATAAAACCAGAATGAATAAAAATGTAAGAACCTTGATTTGACTCATAAATAAGTTTAGAATCACCCTGATGTTGTTCAAGATCATAGGAGTCATGATGTAGAAGTTATCCCACTATTAACCGAAATGCTTCTAGTTTACTTTGTTAAGAGATTTGGCAATATCTTCTTGATTATAATCAAAAATGAATGAATTAATATGTAAGAATCTTTATTTGGACTCATAAATCAGTGTAGAATCACCCTGAAGTTGAATCAATATCATTGGAGTTATGATGAAGAAGTTATCTCACTTTTAACCGAAGTGATTATAGTTTACCCTATTTGGAGATTTGGACAATTTCTTCTTGATTCTAACCAAACCAGAATGAATCAAGATGTAAGAAGCTTGATTTTGACTCTTAAATCAGTGGTGAATTACCCTGAAGTTGAATCAATATAATAGGAGTTATGATGAAGAGTTTATCCCACTTTTAACCGAAGTGATTCTAGTTTACCCTGTTTAGAGATTTGGCAATTTCTTCTTGATACAAATACAAACAGAATGAATCACGATGTAAGAACCTTGTTTTGACTCATAAATAAGTGTAGAATCACCCTGATGTTCATTCAAGATCATAGGAGTGATGATGTAGAAGTTATCCCACTTTAAACCAAAATGATTCCAATTTACCTTGTCAAGAGATTTGGCAATTTATTCTTGGTTCTAATCAAACCAAGATGAATAAAGATGTAAGAAGCTTGATTTGGACGCATAAATCAGTGGAGGATCACCCTGAAGTTGAATCAATATCATTGAAGTTATGATGAAGAAGTTATCCCAATTTTAACCGAAGTGATTCCAGTTTACCATGTTTGGAGATTTGGCAATTTCTTCTTGATATTAATAAAACCATAATGGATCACGATGTAATAAGCTTGATTTTAAATCATTAATTAGTGTAGAATCACCCTCAATTTGAAGCAATATCATAGATATTATGTTGAAGATGTTGTTGCACTTTTAACCGAAGTGACTCATGTTTACCCTGTTTGGAGATTTGGCAATTTCTTCCTTATTCTAATCAAACCAGAATCAATCAAGATGTAAGAAGCTTGATTTGGACTCATAAAACAGTGGCTAATCACCCTCAAGTTGAATCAATATCATAAGAGTTATGATAAAGAAGTTATCCGACTTTTAACCGAAGTGATTCTAGTTTACCCTGTTTGGAGATTTTGCAATTTCTTCTTTATTCTAATAAAAAAAAAATGAATAAAGATGTAAAAAGCTTGATTTTGACTCATAAATAAGTGGAGAATCACCTTGAAGTTGAATCAATATCATTCGAGTTATGATGAAGAAGTTTTCCCACTTTTAACTGAATTGATTCCAATTTACCATGTTAGGAGATTTGGCAATTTCTTCTTGATTATAACCAAAAAAAAAAGAATTAATCAGTATGTAAGAAGCTTGATTTGGACACATAAATCAGTGGAGAATCACCCTGAAGTTGAATCAATATCATTGGAGTTATGATGAAGAAGTTATCCCACTTTTAACCGAAGTGATTCCAGTTTACCCTGTTAGGAGATTTGGCAATTTCTTCTTGATACAAATAAAACCAGAATGAATTACGATGTAATAACCATGATTTGACTCATAAATAAGTTTAGAATCACCCTGGTGTTGATTCAAGATCATAGGAGTCATGATGTAGAAGTTATCTCTCTTTTAACCGAAGTGGTTTCAGTTTACTTTGTTAAGAGATTTGGCGATTTCTTCCTTATTCTAGTCAAAACAGAATGAATAAAGATGTAAGAAGATTGATTTGGACTCATAAATCAGTGGCTAATCACCCTGAAGTTGAATCAATATCATAAGAGTTATGATGAAGAAGTTATCCCACTTTTAACCGAAGTGATTCTAGTTTACTCTTTTTGGAGATTTTGCAATTTCTTCTTGATTCTATTCAAAACAGAATGAATAAATATGTAACAAGATTAATTTTGACTCATAAATAAGTGGAGAATCACCCTGAAGTTGAATCAATATCATTGTAGTTATGATGAAGAAGTTATCCCTCTTATAACCGAAGTGATTCCAGTTTACCCTATTTGGAGATTTGTCAATTTCTTCTTGATACTAATAAAACCAGAATAAATCATGATTTAATAAGCTTGATTTGGACTCATAAATCGTTGTATAATCACCCTGAAGTTGAATCAAGATCATAGGAGTTATGATGAAGAAGTTATTCTACTTTTAATAGAAGTGCTTCCAGTTTATGATGTTTGGAGATTTGACAATTCCTTTTTTGATTCTAATCAAACCAGAATGAATCAAGATGTAAGAAACGTGAGTTGGACTCATAAATCAGTGGCTAATCACCCAGAAGTTGAATCAATATCATAGAAGTGATTCCAGTTTACCTTGTTTGGAGATTTGGCAATTTCTTCTTGATTCTATTCAAAATATAATGAATCAAGATGTAACAAGTTTGATTTTGACTCATAAATCAGTGGAGAAGCACCCTGAAGTTGAATCAATATCATTGGAGTTATGATGAAGAAATTATCCCACTTTTAACCGAAGTGATTCCAGTTCATCATGTTTGGCGATTTGAAAATTTTTTCTTGATTCTAATCAAACCAGAATGAATCAAGTTGTAAGAAGCGTGATTTGGACTCATAAATCAGTGGCTAATCACTCTGAAGTTGAATCAATATCATAGGAGTTATGATGAAAAAGTTATCGCACTTTTAACCGAAGTGATTCCAGTTTACCCTGTTTGAAGATTTGGCAATTTCTTCTTGATTCTATTCAAAATAGAATGACTCAAGATGTAACAAGCTTTATTTTGACTCATAAATCAGTGGAGAAGAACCCAGAAGTTGAATCAATATCATTGGAGTTATGATAAAGAACTTATCCCACTTTTAACCGAAGTGATTTCAGTTTACCCTGTTAGGAGATTTGACAATTTCTTCCTAATTATAATCAAACCAGAATGAATCAAGATGTAATAATTTTGATTTGGACTCATAAATCAGTGGCTAATCACCCTGAAGTTGAATCAATATCATAAGAGTTATGATGAAGAAGTTATCCCACTTTTAACCGAACTGATTCTAGTTTACCCTGTTTGGAGATTTTGCAATTTCTTCTTGATTCTAATAAAAAAAAAGAATGAATAAAGATGTAAAAAGCTTGATTTTGACTCATAAATAAGTGGAGAATCACCTTGAAGTTGAATAAATATCATTCGAGTTATGATGAAAAAGTTATCCCACTTTTAACCGAAGTGATTCTAGTTTATCGTATTTGGAGATTTGGCAATTTCTTATTGATTGTAATCAAACCAGAATGAATCAAGATGTAATAAAATTTATTTGGACTCATTAATCAGTGGTGATTCACCCTGAAGTTCAATCAATGTCATAGGAGTTATGATGAAGAAGTTATCCCACTTTTAACCGATGTGATTCTAGTTTACCCTATTTGGAGATTTGGCAATTTCTTCTTGATACTAATAATACCAGAATTAATCACGATGTAAGAAGCTTGATTTTGACTCATAAATCAGTGTAGAATCACCCTGAACTTGAATCAAGATCATAGATATTATGATGAAGAAGTTATTGCATTTCTAACCGAAGTGACTCTAGTGTACCATGTTTGGAGATTTGGCAATTTCTTTTTGATTATATGCAAACCAGAATGAATCAAGATGTAAGAATCTTTATTTAGACTCATAAATCAGTGTCTAATCACCCTGAAGTTGAATCAATATCATAGGAGTTATGATGAAGAAGTTATCCCACTTTTAACCGAAGTGATTCCAGTTTACCCTGTTAGCAGATTTGACAATTTCTTCTTGATTCTAATCAAAAAAGAATGAATAAATATGTAAGAAGCTCGATTTGGACTCATAAATCAGTGGAGAATCACCCTGAAGTTGAATCAATATCATTGGAGTTATGATGAACATGTTATCCCAGTTTTAACCGAAGTGATTCTAGTTTACCCTGTTTGGAGATTTGGCAATTTCTTCTTGATTCTAATCAAACCAGAATGAATAAAGATTTAAGAAGCTTTATTTGGACTCATAAATCAGTGGAGAAACATCCTGAAGTTGAATCAATATCATTGAAGTTATGATGAAGAAGTTATCCCACTTTTAACCGAAGTGATTCCAATTAACCCTGTTTGGAGATTTGGCAATTTCTTCTCTATACTAATAAAACCAGAATGAATCACGATGTAAGAAGCTTTATTTGGACTCATAAATCAGTGAAGAATCACCCTGAAGTTGAATCAAGATCATAGGAGCTATGATGAAGAAGTTATCCTACTTTTAACCGAAGTGACTCTAGTTTACCCTGTTTGGAGATTTGACAATTTCTTCTTGATTCTAATCAAACCAAAATGAATCAAGATGTAAGAAGCTTTATTTGGACTCATAAATCAGTTTATAATCACCCTGAAGTTGAATCAATATCATAGAAGTTATGATGAAGAAGTTATCTGACTTTTAACCGAAGTGATTCCAGTTTACCCTGTTTGAAGATTTTGTTGACATGAAGAAGTGTTGACATGAAGACATAAGTGGCTTGAAGATATGTTGGTTTTCAGGAAGGAATAACAAGTTTAAGGCAATAAGGAACAAGAGATAGAGGCAAATTCAAGTTAACTTAGGATGCAAGCGTGTCTGTACAACTTGACCTAGAAGTCAATCCATACAACTTGCCCTAAGAGTGTCTTGGATAGCAAGAAAAGGAATGGGACAAATTTAAATATTTTCTCTAGTCTCCCTAACGTCTGGAATAAAATAAACAAGTGTAGACAACTGCTGGAGCTGTTGGAGCTTGTGATAAACAAACTCAACATGATCTGCCAAGGAAGAAAGAAACAAAGAAGCTGTCCCTTTCTGTCCAGCTGAGTGTGCCCTGCACGTCCAGAGCATCTTCAGAAGGCCAGAGCATATTCAGAAAGGCCAGAGCATCTACAGAAGGATAGAGCATCTGCAGAAGGCTAATTGTTTATTCATTCTTGTTGTCTGGCTTACTCTATTTAAAGTATCATGTGTAACCTAAATCAAGCAAGGAAAACACTTTACTCTCTCTCCATTCTTCTGTCCACGAAAAAAGCTCTCCTCTCTCATGTTCTTCAGTTTGTTCCTCATATTTTTCCAAAAATCTCTCTGAATCTCTAAAACTTATATGGTATCAGATCAAAAAATCTCTCTGAATCTCTCTGAATCTCTAAAACTTATGGTGAAGAAGTTATCCCACTTTTAACCGAAGTGATTCCAGTTTACCATGTTTGGAGATTTGGAAATTTCTTCTTGATTCTAATCAAACCAAAATGAATCAAGTTGTAAGAAGCTTGATTTAGACTTATAAATCAGTGGGGAATCACCCTGAATTTGAATCAAAATCATTGGAGTTATAATGAAGAAGTTATCCCACTTTTAAACAGAAGTGATTCCAGTTTATGCTGTTTGGAGATTTAAAAATTTCTTCTTTGTTCTTATCAAACCAGAATGAATCAAGATGTAAGAAGCTTGATCTGGACTCATAAATCAGTGGAGAATCATCCTGAAGTTGAATCAATATCATTGGAGTCCATGATGAAGCAGGTTATGCTACCTTTTAATCGAAGTGAATTCGCAATTTACCTCTGTTTGGAGAATGTTGGCAATTTCTTCTTTGATACTAAAAATCAGAAATGAATCAACGATGTAAGAAGCTTGATTTGGACTCATAAACTCAGGTGTAAAAATATCTTCTCTAAATTTCAATTCAAGATCAATAGGAGTTATGATGGAAGAAGTATATCCCCCCTTTTAACCGAAGTAATGTCCAGTTTACCCCTGTTTGAAGATTTGAGCAATTTCGTCTTGAAATTCTAAATCAAACCAGAAATGAATAAAGATGGTAAGAATCTAGATTTGGACTCATAAAATCAGTGGATAATCCATGGCCGAGATTGAAATCAAAGATCATAAGAGTGTATGCATGAATAAGTTAATCCCACTTTTACCGAAGTTGATTCCACGTTTACCCTGTTTATAGATTTGGCAATGGTTAATTCTTGAATTCTAATCAAACCAGAATGAATCAAAGATATAACGAACGCTTTATTTGTCCTCATAAATCAGTGGAGAATCATGCCTAAAGTTGAATCAAGATCATAGGAGTTATGATGAAGAAGTAATCCCACTCTTAACCGAAGTGATTCCAGTTTACCCTTTTTGGAAATTTGGCAATTTCTCCTTAATTCTAATAAAAAAGTGAATGAATCAAGATGTTAGAAAATAGATTTGGACTCATAAATAAGTGCAGAATCATCCTGAAGTTGAGTTAATATCATTGGAGTTATGATGGAAGAACTTATCCCAGTTTTAACTGAATTGATTCCAGTTTTACCCTGTTTGGAAATTTGGTAATTTCTTCTTGATTCTAATCAAACAGAATGAATAATGATGTAAGAGAGCTTGATTCGGACTGATAAATCAGTGGATAATCACCCTGAAGTTGAATCAAGATCATAGGAGTTACGATGAAGAAGTTATTCCAGTTTTAACCGAAGTAATTCCAGTTTACCCTATTTGGAGATTTGACAAATTTTTCTTGATTCTAATCAAAGAAGAATGAATAAAGATGTAAGAATCTGGATTTCGACTCATAAATCAGTGGAGAATCATCCTGAAGTTGAATCAATATCAGTGGAGATATGATGAAGAAGTTATCCCACAATTAACCGAAGTGATTCCAGTTTACCCAGTTGGTAGATTTGGCAATTTCTTTTTGATTCTAATCAAACCAGAATAAACCACAGTTTAAGAATATTTATTTGGCCTCATAAATCAGTGGATAATCACCCTGAAGTTGAATCAATATCATAGGGGTTATAATGAAGAAGTTATCCCACTTTTAACCGAATTTATTCTAGTTTGCACTGTTTGGAGATTTGGTAATTTTTTCTTGATACTAATAAAACCAGAATGAATCACGATGTAAGACGCTTTACTTAGACTCATAAATCAGTGTAAAATCTCCCTGAAGTTGAATCAAGATCGTAGGAGTTATGATGAATAAGTTATCCCACTTTTAATCGAAGTAATTCCAGTTTATCCTGTTTGGAGATTTGACAATTTCTTCTTGATTATAATAAAACCAGAATAAATAAAGATGTAATAATATTGATTTGGACTCATAAATAAGTGGAGAATCATCCTGAAGTTGAATCAATATCATTGGAGTTATGATGAAGAAGTTATCCCACTTTTAACCGAAGTGATTCCAGTTTACCATGTTTGGAGATTTAGCAATTTCTTCTAGATTCTAATCAAACCAAAATGAATAAAGTTGTAAGAAGCTTGATTTGGACTCATAAATCAGTGGGAAATCACCCTGAAGTTGAATCAAAATCATTGGAGTTATAATGAAGAAGTTATCCCACTTTTAAACAGAAGTGATTCCAGTTTACCGTGTTTGGAGATTTGACAATTTCTTCTTTATTCTTATCAAACCAGAATGAATCAAGATGTAAGAACCTTGATTTGGACTCATAAATCAGTGGAGAATCATCCTGAATTTGAATCAATATCATTGGAGTTATGATGAAGAAGTTATGCTACTTTTAATCGAAGTGATTCCAATTTACCATGTTTGGAGATTTGGATATTTCTTCTTGATACTAATAAAACCAGAATGAATCACGATGTAAGAAGCTTGATTTGGACTCATAAATTAGTGTAAAATCTCCCTAAATTTGAATCAAGATCATAGGAGTTATGATGAAGAAGTTATCCTACTTTTAACCGAAGTAATTCTAGTTTACCTTGTTTGAAGATTTGACAACTTCTTCTTGATTCTAATCAAACCAGAATGAATAAAGATGTAAGAATCTTGATTTGGACTCATAATTCAGTGGATAATCATCCGAAGTTGAATCAAGATCATAAGAGTTATGATGAATAAGTTATCCCACTTTTAACCGAAGTGATTCCAGTTTACCCTGTTTATAGATTTGGCAATTTATTCTTGAATTCTAATCAAACCAGAATGAATCAAGATATAAGAAGCTTTATTTGTCCTCATAATCAGTGGAGAATCATCCTAAAGTTGAATCAAGATCATAGGAGTTATGATGAAGAAGTAATCCCACTCTTAACCGAAGTGATTCCAGTTTACCCTTTTTGGAAATTTGGCAATTTCTCCTTAATTCTAATAAAAAGTGAATGAATCAAGATGTTAGAAAATAGATTTGGACTCATAAATAAGTGCAGAATCATCCTGAAGTTGAGTTAATATCATTGGAGTTATGATGAAGAACTTATCCCAGTTTTAACTGAATTGATTCCAGTTTACCCTGTTTGGAAATTTGGTAATTTCTTCTTGATTCTAATCAAACAAGAATGAATAATGATGTAAGAAGCTTGATTCGGACTGATAAATCAGTGGATAATCACCCTGAAGTTGAATCAAGATCATAGGAGTTACGATGAAGAAGTTATTCCAGTTTTAACCGAAGTAATTCCAGTTTACCCTATTTGGAGATTTGACAATTTTTTCTTGATTCTAATCAAAGGAGAATGAATAAAGATGTAAGAATCTGGATGTGGACTCATAAATCAGTGGAGAATCATCCTGAAGTTGAATCAATATCATTGGAGATATGATGAAGAAGTTATCCCCACAATTAACCTTACCTCCCCGGATTGAAGCGTAAAGATGTCTGCAGGTCGCACAGCGGCCCCTCATCAACGCGCCATCATCTCGCGCAGGCTGGATATCGTGTGTGTGTCTACTAGACCGCTGCT